>BQNB010099297.1:0-24956 GCA_026074375.1 Tanacetum coccineum
ATCAAGAAACAAATAGATTAAGACTTAAGATAAAAGTTGCTAGACACTTTTTTCTGACCATTATCATGATAAAGACACAACTATTTACAACGTCTCGATCATCGATAAAAAACAACAACCTAAGTTGGCGTTCCAGTAACATTCAACTTCCCAATCATCCCAAAACTTTACATACTCTACAAGGCAAGTGGCCATATCTTCCACTTTGTAGGATACTTTACATCGTTGACTTTTTTAGACGTATCGACGAATATTCGATCTTTCGTGTAATTTCTTCGGTAATGCTCTTTGCGAAACGATTATCTTCAAACTTTCCTTCTCTTTTTGTAGTTTTCTCATTCTAAAAAAAAGTTGATTTTTTTCCAACTATATACGAAACTCGGAGTAGTTTCACCATCTTCACGATCATAATAATTCCAGATAATTCCTTCGATAGTTCCTTCGTTCTTCGGACTCACCATTAATTGTGATAGTAAAATCACATGAGTTTTGACTATAATAAACATTCCCATTTGCAATGTGCAAATTTCTAACCGCACCAAAGATAGAAAATGACACAAGACTCGGGAAATACAAACTTTACACTTTAAGCAACTAGTAACTGTAAATTAAACATAATCTAACAGGGTAGGTTAAGGTGTAACGGTGTAACAAAACAAATAATTGGTGTAGTTCCTAAAGGATTGGCTCTACGGGTTGTTCTAGTGGATCTTCACTCTAAAGATGAGAGTGGAAAAGGGTTTAAACTAGAGGTTAACTAACCGGTGTAGTTAGTTAATAAACAACATGGATAGGCGATTTGGGTGTAATCCTAAAAATTTACCAATGTAAACAAGTTACTCCAATTAAATCCATAATACTTATTATTGTGGTCTCGAGTGATATACCAAGCCAAGTTTTAAAGTCCACTACATCACCGGCATACTTATATTTTGTGGAATTTGGGTAAACATTTGGAAATGGAAAGGTTAAATCCTCACAATATCTAACAAAGGTTATTATGTGCGGGTTATGTATCAAGTAATTTCACAAAAGTATGCTTGAATTTTTTTTAAATTTGAGCATAATTTAAGCATTTTAATCATTTTAATGTGAAAATAGGACAAGTAAACATTCTAATTCCATCCCCCCACTTGAATTATACAACGTCCTCGTTGTATAGATAAAACATTAAATACGGGAAATAAAAGAATTAAAATGAGAAACTCCCCTGATATTTGCTCGGTAGATTCTCCATGTTGAGTTTAATTGAGCAAGAATTCGTGTTGAACAGCCGCCTTGAAGTTTCAAGACTCCAACACTTCAAGATCTCTAGATTTGTAAATTCTCCACCAATATTCGTCGATATTTCTTTCACGAGGTCCTGTATAAATTCTCAAAAAACAAATGCAATTCTATCTCTCTATATTCGTTTGGTTAGACTCGAAATAAACACCTAAAAACTATACAGGAAGTCGATACGTCGTATCCATTCCCTAGGATACGCCGTATTGATACATGTGTCGAATACACTGTATTCGTTTAATGAATACGCCATATCGACTATGCTGAAAAATAAAGATGATAACGTCCAGAAGGCTAATACGTCGTATCCATGGCGTTTGGATACACCGTATAGACAGTCTGGAAAGATAGGCTCGATTAACAAAGATGAAAATACATTCCGAGTTGTCTCTCGGGAAGCACTTTTGTTTACAGAAAAGTCTTTAAATTAGACTTGCCCCAATTTAATCCCATCCTTATAAAATAATTTGGGGTCGAACGGGATGCCAAATGGCACATACAAATTATTGATTAGGAATATGAATGACATCCCTTTGTTAAGATGATTCCAAGTCATGATATTAAAATTTAATTCCTTGATAAAAGTTTCAGTTTTGAAAAATTTATTAGATGTATCATGACTTGTTTCCAAAAGCTTATTTGACCCATGTGAATAGGCACCAACATCGGTATTTATTACATCAGGTAACGGTTTGACAGATAAATCCCCCGAAGAGTGTTCAATATCGATTTTATCATCATCATTGTCCTTATCCAATTTTAAATTATTGGGATAAATTACGTTAAAAGGAAATAGATCATTAAAGTTTAAAACGTTTTGTTCCTCTTCATCACATTCGGACAATGATGTTTCATCTTTCAAATTAAATTCATCGATATGTTTAGGGTTTAAAATCGGTTCAGTTAATAAATCTGATTTAGACGTTTGAGCATCATTGTAAACAATGGCTGGAAATTCATTCTCAAAATCATTAAAGAAGTGTAAATCATCAAAACAACTTACCGTAGGCTCGGGTGATGGAAGCAAAGGCATATTGACTTTATCATTATCATTTTCCGAATCCATTTTCAAATCATTGACAGAAATTATTTTATAAGAAAATGAATTTTCATCATATATTACCGTGTAATCTTCATCATCGGATTCGTCAAATGAAATTCTAGAGTTAATTTCATTGTCGTTGAGAGAACTTACCATAGGCTCACACGAGAGTGTTGCTTCAGATGTTAACGTGTTGTTAAAGACTATAGCTGGGAACTCGGTTTATCTATTTAACACCAAAGTCTCTCCTATTAGCCTAGCTTCTAAATCAAGTTCCATTCTTTCTCTCAAACTTAGCATGTAGACCCTCTTAATTAAACTGTGAGCAAGTTTAAAACTTAAGAAAACAATCATTTCTTCTCTGACCCTTAAAGTAATCTTTCTTTTATAAACATCAATCTTAGCACGGGCGGTAGACAAAAATGGTCTTCTGAGGATCAAGGGTACTTTGATATCCTCGGGCATATTAAGAATTATAAATAGTCTATGGGAAAGGTAAAAATTTAAACCAATTCCTACTAGTAAGTTTTCAGCTATTCCTTTTGGATATTTCACAGTCCTATCTGCCAATTCCATTGTCAACCTAGTGTGAGCTAATTCTCCTAATCATATGTTAAGGTAGGTCGAGAGAGGCATAACACTAACGCTAGCTCCTAAGTCAACAAGGGCATTGTCAAAGCAAGTATTATTAATAAAGCAAGGTAAAGGAAAACTCCCCTGGGGTCTTTTCTCCCCTTTTGAGGTATGGACATTATTGATATGTGAAGCTCTTATAAGCTTCCTGTGAATTTTGGTCCATGTTCCCCTCTTCTTCTTCTTTCTTCAACAGTAATGATTATCCAAACGACTTTGGAAAAAGGAAAAAAAAAACCGTCGTTTGTCTTGAATTGTAAAACAGTGTATTGTTTTGTCAGTGGATACGGCGTATTGGGATGTATCCATACGGCGTTATCGAGTATGAAATCAAACTTACAATAAGTGGTTGAAAATCGACTTGGAACTTGGTCCTCTCAGGTTTCATTTCAGTCAAGCACTAGTAGGGCTTCCAAATACCTCTTTCCTGTAGTTACCTTGCCTTCATTTTGGCCCGATTTGTATTTCTAACAGTTTTGGATTGAGGCTTCCTTGGTTCCTTATGGCTGCATCTGTCGTAGGATCGGGATTTTCTTTAATCTCAAAATTGGAATTTTTCTTCGTGTCTCCTTTCGATTATGAGAGGTGATTTTTACTCATGAATTTACTCAGGGTATCTTTCATAGATTGCCTTCGTTCTTGGTACAAAGGATTTGCGTTGTTCCTTTGATAGTACCCTGGAGTTGTCGCTCTATATCCTCCTCCTTGAAAAGGTCCACCAAATTGCGTGTAGTAAGCTTCTTCTAGGGTTTTCCCTTCTTCTTTTAGTGGGCAATCTTTGGTGTAATGGGGTCCTTTACATTGTTCACATCCTACTTGAGCTGCATAAACTTTTTTATTCACCTTCTTGATCTCTCTTCCTAGATTGTTCAATTGTGCTTGTATAGCAGCCAGTCCATCAGAAGTCTCAATACTCCTTCCTTTAGATGTTCCATTGTGTCATTTTTGAGAGTATTCTGCCATTTCTTGGATGGCCTTTTTAGCATCTTCGGCTGTCTTAGTTGGAACGGCACCTCTTGAGTCAAGAATCTATCGTGTTGGAACATCCAACCCATTGTAGAACAAAATTACCTCCTGCATCTTAGTCAGATAGTGTTAAGGACACTTCATCAAGATTTCTTTAAAGCGCTCCCATGCTTGATAAAGGGTTTAATCTGGCTCTTGCCGAAAGTTGCTGATTTCCTCCATTTTCTTCGCAGTTCGACCAGGTGGGCAATATTTGTTCAAAAATTTAGTCATTAAATCTTCACTAAGTTTTGATCGAAACCAAATTGGTTTTTTTTTTTTTTTTTTTTTTTTTTTTTTTTATTTAGTTCGTTTCTTAGCCAAAACGACTTGCGGCTCCAGATAAGGATAAAGGGAAGACTCGAAGCATTAGTTGATCTACAGTGATGTTAGGAACATGGAATAAGTCAACTATTTTGAGAACTTTCTCAATGTGTTCGTTTGCGTCCTCATTATCCGAACCGCTAAATGTGTTTTCTCGAAGCTCCTTAAGAAATTAGCCTGTCAGTTCAAATTGATCTTTGTTATCAATTTTAGGCCTAGCGACTCCCGATCCATAGTCAGTTCGGGTCTTGCTCATGTATTATTCCATGGTTTTCGCAATTGCTTCCGCTTCTTCTTCCTTCGAGTATTCTTGGTCAGAAAGTAGATTGAAATCAGGCGATCTTAATTCGTTAAGACTTAGAGTCTTGAAGTGTCTCCTTGATGATCGAAATTCTCGTTCAGGTTCTTTGTAAGGTGTAAATAGTTCGTTAGTTGAACTCCTTGTCATGCACTACCTGAAA
Source organism: Tanacetum coccineum (assembly GCA_026074375.1). Classification (NCBI taxonomy): domain Eukaryota; kingdom Viridiplantae; phylum Streptophyta; class Magnoliopsida; order Asterales; family Asteraceae; genus Tanacetum; species Tanacetum coccineum. Next base: position 4,750 of record BQNB010099297.1, read on the forward strand.
CAAGGGATAAACAATCAGTAGGATTTGTTCCGAAGAAAGATAGAAAAAATTTGGCACGAAAATCAATTATAGAAAACTTAGAATCTGCTTCTGTTCCAGATGATCGATACTCTGTATCCAATGGAATTGTGGGATACGCAGTATTAATCAGTTTGAATGAATACGTGTATTGGACAGGAGAGTTTGGCCGTAATCCGAATGGAAGGTGGGATATGTCGTATTCTAGCTGTGACCATGTAACAGTGTAATTTAAGAAAAACAAATTAAATACGCAAACAATTATACACACAAAAATATATACAAGCCAAACAATTAAAGATAAATTTACAAATATTAACATATATACCAAGTGAATAATAATAAAACACGAATTTAAATTACACTAATCCTAAGGGTTAGATCTAATCTAATGTTAAAAACCAAAATATCAAATAAAAATCAAGATTAATTTTCACTCCCCGGCAACGACGCCAAAAACTTGATGTGTCGTTGTGTGGTGTATATTTTATCGATTCAAGTTTTAAATTTATATTTTTACGGGACTATATAACCTAAAAAACCAAACCCCCACTTTAAAACGGGGCAGTGTTCCCGATCGGTAGTAGTTTCTGTGGTAAGTAGGGTGTCGAACACTTGAAGTGAGGTTAAATCTATCGATTTAATTAATATCTTATTTATCTAATCTAAGTTAATTATATCCTATTCTAAACATATGTTAGTCTAAATCCTAATTCTAACGAGAAAATGGGGTTTTCAAGCCTAAAGAGAACATGGCCACGGTTTGGTTGGTTGGGACTTTACAAATCAATTCACCGGGCACTTTAACCCACGGCGAGCTAATACAAAAGATAAATAATAGCGTTCGAGCCAAATATAAGAAAACTGTTTTTAACCATTATTAAAATCCGGATTAAGAAAATAGTTGGTTTGTTTATTAAGTGCAATGATTTCTTCTCTCGAGGTGGCATATCATTCTTAAGACTTAGGCGTTACATCATCCTAAGACCTAGACACATTAATTCTGTCACAATTAAAGCATCCGCATAAAGCATCCTTATTCGTTGATTATAATCTATGTTAGGGATTAAAGCAATGGTGATCTTGTTAAACCCTAGCTCATAGAGACTTTACCCACTTACCGCTTAATGGCAATTTATACACTAGTAGTCCACTTGTCCAACTATCTAATGGAATCAGAACGTTACTTGTTGAATTATCTAGGTCACCTGCTAGTCAACACGATCAATAAACCATTGGCAATATCCAATTAACTAGTTAAGCCCGAAGTGTATCCTAGACACAGATTTAGAAGGACAATATTATGGATCCTATGATTTCTTAGATGTATAAATTACTATATGGAGAGCTATCCCAGACTCTAGATCTTATCTTGTTCCGGTATTCACTAGATTCTAGTGAATGATTAAGTCGCATAACAAAAAAGCCCGTAAAAAACAAGTATAATTGATAAAAACATAAAAACAAGCATTCACCCCCACGATAAATCAAGAAATCCAGATAAACAAATGCCAAACATTCATATCTTTATAATAATAATGGCTAATACCCGAAGGTATTAGTCTTCGAACGTCATAATAAATACAAAAGCAATTATTTAGGCCAAGGTAAACTAAACCGGAGTTAACGAATGTACCAAAAAACTGAACGGATTACTAAAGTATATGGAATTAACGTTGTCTCCTTTAGAAATTGATAAACGTTTATCGACTTTTTTGCTCTTTTTTTTCCTCTGAAATAAATCGACTTTTATGTTTAAGGTATCGAGAATTATGATTTAGCACACTAAAAACTCTGTTTTTGTAGGTTTTCTATTTATAAGGTCTGGAACTCGGTTCGATACGGCGTATCCAAGGATTGGATACGGCATATTAGGGATTTCTTGGAGTAAGGACCACGTTTGATATCTTCCAGAATATTCACATACTATATTTCTTGAATACGGCGTATTGAGTCTCTCTGGATACGGCGTATCGAGCTTTATTCCTCTGTAGTCTTTTCCTTATCACTCATAGGCTCTAACCTAGTGCCAGGAATATTTTGATCAACATTCTTAGGGATTGGACTATCATCAATAACATTCTCTAATTCTTCCACCATCTTTTCAATTTCTACATATGCCAAGTGCTTGTTCACCAGTTCTATATTTTATCTAGCTTCTTGTTCTTCTCGACTTTTGTGCTCAGCAAGACTTACTTGTAGTGTGTCTTGTAAAATCATCTCATCTGCTTTATCAACGGCTAGCACTGGAGCTGGTGGAGTAAGACGTGTGGATCTCCTTTGAGGAATACAAAAATGAATCACAATTGATCATTTTAGAGCACTTGACTCTCCTGCATCTACTTTAGGGTTAGGTGACCTAGGGGCGCTAGGTGTCCTATGTGTTCCTTGGGTAGACTCGGTCGGTTGTGACTGAGTCAGAGGAACATCTATCCCAAACACCTCTGCATACATCTGATAATGCTATGTGTGCTTCATTTTGTCTGAGATCATCCAATCTAGAATCTTCATTCCAACTCTGTCTTTGTGTCTTTATGAATTAAAGATATTTTTCATTATATCATCATCTTTTAGATTGTGATATATGTCTCTAGCACGCCTTGAGATCTCAAGAAAATTAGTCATGTGATGACTAATGATGATCTTAGTAAATCTGGGATAAGGAATCGAAGATGTTGGATGATGAAGAGAATAATAAAGTCCTTCCTATAGTAGCTCCGCATAATCAACATGAATGTTATTGATAAAGCAATACATCATTTGCATTATCTGCAACGGTGGTTGATCCTATCCAGTTACACGTGTTGTCAAGCATTTGGAAAATATCTTGCACAACGTTTGCCATGGCTGCAGAAGACCAGTTGTCTTAAAGCTTGATGATGTCTTCAGCTCCATTGTAAATCCCAATTCATTTTTGTAGAATGGAACCATGTCTAAAAATGATGGTGGTGGCACGAAACTATCATGATTATTGTCAGTTGCTTGTGTAGGACAGATGTAAGAGTTTGTTGCTGAAGAATGTCATCGGACTGGGTAAGAGAAAACTCTTTCTTGTCAAGCATAAACGTGAGTCTATACTTGGATCCGTCTTCCTTCAAAGTATGCCAAAATTGTGCCATATAGATCCATGGTACTGATGAAGAAGCTGCAATGCTAAATCGTAATGGATGATTCTTGATGATATTCGTCAAAAGTTTGCTTTCAGGTGGACATTGCACTTGTTCAAAATCAATCTTCTTGTTAGCATCCATAAGATCATATATTTTGTTTGGACGACACAGTTTGTCTGAGAACTCTGCTGCATGTTGTTGTATTGTGCCATGTTGAGTACTGATTGAATGAATGGAAATGTTAGTAACAAACAATTCATTTGACTTTATTTGTCGTTTTCACTGTTCTGTTTTGTATATGTTCTGGCCATTCTTTACCATGAACCATCTTTTTGATCAGTTTGTTTCTTATGTGCTCGTACTTGCTTTTTCTAGCACATGCCATACGCTTTATTTGAATTTTTCTTTTGATTTTTTATTTTTGTATGTTCTGGCAATTCTTTTTCGAACACACTTTTGATTTGCTTTTTCGCGTATAGATTTAGCTCTCTATGTCTGTTTTAAAATATCCTTGCAAGAAATGCTTTTGTGACATGATACTCTTTCAAGAAAGATGAAGATTTCTCTTTTGATTTTAATCAAGACACTTTTATGAAAAATTAAAGAGAGATCATACATCTTCTTAAAACCGTTTTTCTAAAAGAGTACCATTTTGACACTAACAGATTTTGAGAACTTTTTCAAAAATCTTTAGGCAAAAACTTTTCGTAAAATGATAACATAGAATCATTCAATCACAAATCCACAACTGAATGGTCACTCTAAGTCACTCACTCAATCTTTTGTTCATTGCAGAAAATGGTCGAAACCGAACATGACTTAGACCACTTAAACAAATTGAGACTTGGATTTTCAATTCAAAGGTATAAAAAAAATTTCCACTTTCACTTTTTGTCATGAATCCTAAAACAATGTAAACAATAACATCTTAATTCAATAACTTAAATGGGTACACTAAGTCACTCACTACTCATTCTGGTTCATGCAAAAAACGGTTCGAACCGACATGATCTTAGACCACTTAAACAATTACAATAGACATATTTGACCCAAAGTTTAGAATTCATTAAAACTTGATTTCTTTTTCACAATCATTTGATGTTTTCAAAACACATGTGAGACTGATCTTTTTGTTCCACAGACATTCGAGCATTAATCGTCATAAGCATGCAGAAATTATGAGCGCATAAAATTCACAAAGTTCATTGTTACTGTTTTTTTTGACTTTTTGACATTACCGAATTTGACTTTTTAACATTACCGAGTTTGACTTTTTAACAATTACTGAGTTTCACAATGGAATTTAAAGCTAACTCCTTTCAATCAAACTCGATTCCTTTACGTTTTATCCCCAAAAAATAATCAACAAATCAAATTCGATAAGTACAAACTTCGATAAACACCAAGTACATTTTTATTTTTTTTTTTTTTTTTTTTTTTACCTTTTTTTTTTTTTATTTTTTTTTCTTTTTTTTTTTCTTTTTTTTCCTTTTTTTCTTTTTTTTTTTTTTTTCTTTTTTTTTTTTATTTTTTTTTTTTTTTTTTCTATTTCTCTAGAGTTTCATTCAGCATCGAGTTTATGATCGTAGACCTTTTATGTCACACCCCTAAACGGGGCCTAGTCAGAAACACGTGTCCGAGGGCGTGACGTTATAATATACATCACACAAGATACAAAGAACGACCTCTAAGGGTACGTTTGAAAATCCAACATCGTTGCATTAATTAAAATAGTTAACGTTTGACATAAGTTTAAAGATAATATGTGGAAGCGAATAAAAGTTTTAGAAATTGGACAACGAGGTTTAAACAGTAGATAAATAGCGTTTCTTGAAAATCGGCCAATGCATAGGTCGAACCAACATAGCAGCAAAAAATCACAGCTAAGCACCTGAGAAAAACATGCTAAAACGGTCAACATAAAGTTGAGTGAATTCATAGGTTTGAATTTAGTATTAAAAGTGGACCACAAGTTCACAGTACGCACGTGACAGTTATAACAAATACAACTTCACATAAAAAGAATGTATTTACTGTTGCACTAAGCTCATGACACCGAAGCTCAATTTAAAAGGAAGCATTTTATATGCCAAATAGTATTCCACACCCTAAAGGTATCTGACCAAGATCACCTATTGACATTCCGACATGGTATATATCCGTTTGTTCGGGACCTCCGAATCTAGTAAGCGCTACTTACCCGGATAGGGATAATTACTCCTAATAGATCTATTTACAACATTCGCGCTCACTTAACCAGTACGGTCGGTTAAGCAATTGACGGTTCATGATAGTTCGGGCATTAGTGGTCTATTCGCTACTTAGGCAACACGTAATCAGGAAAAGGAAACGTAAAGTAACTGTGTCCATAGTTTGAAAACAAGCAATGTTTCTCACCCCAAAATAGTAAAGTAAAAGTAGTAAAACATGAGGCTATGAACTCACCTTAGCAAAATGAGCAAATGATAATCACGCAAGTAAAAGATGATATAGAAATCTAGCCGCGACCTAGAATAATAACGCGTCTCAGAAACACGAAAAGTATGCCAAGAATTGCACAATATGTCCATCACCAAAATACATCCTTGTGTGTTTGCTTTAGTTTGTTTAACAAAACATGACGAAATAAAATCATATAGTTCTTCGTTAAGTTTCGGCGTTTAACCAAAAATTACTATTTTTAGAAAGTTTCTATTTTAGGAAAGTTTTTAGTTTCGGGACGTTAATACCGTCCCCTATATTCATTAAGTTTCCATAATTCAAAACGCACTAACTAGCCTTAATCACTTAACTTCTAAGTCCGTTCCGCTAAATTCTTACCAAACTTACTATTTTTAGTAACTTTATCGCTTTTCCCAAAATATGCTAACGGCGTCTTTAAATGATACTAATCAATAGGTATGTGTTACTATATGTTTTGCTAGTGTTTAGAAAGTCCAAAAATGTCCGAAAGTGTCCGAAAACTCATTTTACTATTCACATCAGCACACTATTCATCCGGTTTTGTCAAAAAATGTTTCAAGTTTCATTTGGCTATAACTTGGTCGTTTTAAATCCAATTTTAATGTGCGATATATGAAAAACTATCTATTCGAAACGAGCTCTCCAAAAACTACTTTTACGCCTAATGAAAACATTTTTAGGTCGACCAAAACCTCAAAACAAATTTGGGACAGCAAGCACTTTTTGTCAAAAACGCAACCAAAATCCACCCAAACTTCACAATAGTGCCTAATCTAGCCTAATCTCCATTCACAACTAATCCATAACAAAACCACACCTATATCTAACCTAATCCCCTCGTTTCTATTATTGCAATACTCATCAACTCTCATCTCACCAAGAACATAATAATTTAACTAGTAAAATAAAGTAGGGGATCATTATTATGAAATCTTGTCTTTAAAATCTTTTCAAAATTGAAACCCAAACATATGGATATTTGGATCTTGAACATATAAGAAGAATATAGGAAAAACCACAAAGAAAGATTCAAGATACTTACAAGAATGAAGAACAAGAAGTAATAACACAAGATCTATACCCAAAATCATATATCTTAAAAACCCCCAAATGTATACACAAACCCTAATTTGTAGATCTTGAACAATACTTAGAATCAAAGAAAAACCTTCTTGGAATAACCTTGGATCTTGATAAAATAAAGTATGGAATGTGTGAATCTTGGTAGAAATCAAAAGTATGGATTGTGTGTGTGTTAGTGTGTGCCGTGGGCAAGGAGAGCAAGAGAGGGAGAAAAAATGTTTTTGGTGAGGCAAGGAATGTATGAAATGACCTAAGTCTTGCAAAGTGAGGTTTATATAGTGTGTGAACTAGGGTTTAGGATATTTTTGGGACTAGGAATGGGTGACTAGAAAAAGAGTGAACCAAGGACTCCATGGTCCTTGTGGTTCGTCTGATTGTAGGCCAATGAGGGAGGGGGAGTTCAAGCAAAGCAACTAGCCATGGTCCCATGTTTAATTCAAATTCCATAGTGCTATAGTAGTCTAAGGGTATACATGTGAAGTGTAAGAGCCTTTGGCTTGTAGTGAGGATAAAACAAGCATGTCACTATCCCTTCTTAATGCATGCATGTGATGGTGTTTTGTCTTGAAAATTCAAAAAATGCTCTTGATTTATTTAAGTGTGTGTATGCGTGTGTTTTGAGTATAGGGGGAGGGATGAATGAAATTTTTGGCTTAACAATATAAGATGGACGATAACTAAAGTTTACACAAATAGATTTTGAGTTTACGGGGTTCCGTTAGATCAAAAACGCGAAAAACGCAATTTAGACAATAAAACGTAAAAATAAATATCGGGAGTGATCGTAAACTACAAAACACTTAGAAAATATAAAATAACTCATATAATATCTAAACTAATGAATATCCGACGCAAGAACGCGTCCGATGACGTTTTTCAGATTTACGCGGGTTTACTTCCTGGTAAACCGCCAGATTCAAACGTAACGTATAAAAGTCAAAAATAGTTGTCGAAAAAGTTTAAAATATTGACCGAAAATTCTTGGGGTGTGACATTCTTACCCCGTTAAAGAAGATTTGTCCTCAAAGCTTAAGACGTGGACGAAGGGTTAACGAAAAGATGAGGGTACTTTTTCTTCATTTGGTCCTCGCGCTCCCAAGTAAACTCGGGTCCTCGTCTCGAATTCCATCAGACCTTTACGATTGGAATGCGGCTTTGCTTCAGCCGTTTAACTTCTTGATCCATAATTTCAACTGGTTCTTCAATGAAATGAAGCTTGTCATCAATCTGGATCTCTTCCAACGGAATAGCTAGGGGTTCGTCTACGAAACACATCTTCAAATTGGAAACATGAAAGGTACTATGAACTCGGCTTAACTGCTCTGGAAGTTCAAGTCTATAAGCAAGCGTTCCCACTTTAGCAATAATCCTAAAAGGTCCTATATAACGAGGGTTCAGCTTCCCCCGTTTGCCGAAACGTATCACCCCTTTCCATGGCGACACTTTCAACATGACCTTGTCTCCAACCTCAAATTCTAATGGCTTACGCCTCCTATCGGCATAGCTCTTCTGCCTATCTCGGGCAGTTTGAAATCTCTTTTTGATTTGAATGATCTTCTCAGTTGTTTCGTAAACAACTTCTGGACCAGTGAGCTGAGCGTCCCCAACCTCAGCCCAACAAATAGGCGATCTACATTTTTGGCCGTAGAGAGCTTCAAACAGTGCAGCCTTGATACTAGTGTGATAACTGTTGTTATAAGAAAACTCCACCAAAGGTAGGTGTCTATCCTAACCTTTCCCAAAATCCATCACACAAGCACGTATCATGTCCTCTAAAGTCTGGATGGTTCTTTCACTTTAACCATCATTTTGTGGATGGTAAGCCGTACTCATATCCAATTGAGTACCTAGGGCTTCATTTAACGATTTCCAAAAATGAGAGGTAAAATTACTGTCTTGATCAGAAATAATCGAAACTGGCACTCCATGCCTCAAGACTACTTCCTTCAAGAATTGTCTCGTCAACTTCTCCATTGAGTCGGTTTCCTTCATTGGTAAGAAATGAGCAGATTTTGTAAGTCGGTCAACAATTACCCAAATTATATCTTGACCAGTTGATGTTTTTGGTAACTTAGTTACGAAATCCATAGTAATGTTTTCCCACTTCCATACTGGGATCACGGGTTGAACCAACAAACCAGATGGTTTTTGGTATTCGGCCTTGACTTTGGCACAGGTCAAACATTTACTGACGTAGGTGGCAATCTCAGCCTTCATATTCGGCCACCAATACAGCTTCTTTAAATCTTGGTACATCTTGTCCGATCCAGGATGTACCGAATACTTTGACTTATGCGACTCGTGCATAATCAACTCTCTTAAGTCACCAAAACAGGGTATCCAACTTCTCCCATTTAAGCACAACGTTCCATCAGTACGCGGCTCTAGCTTCTTAATCATACCACACAGATCTTCTGTTCCATAATTCTCCTCCTTTCTCGCCTCAACCTGAGCTTCTAAGATCTGCACAGGGAGGTTCAGACTAATAGTCAAAACTAAAGCTTGAACTCATAGTGGTTGATTATGTTTCTTTCAGCTCAACGCATCCGCCACTACGTTCGCTTTTCTTGGATGATAACGAATCTTGTAATCGTAGTCGCTCAACAGCTCTAACCATCTACGTTGTCTCATGTTCAACTCTTTCTGATCTAGAATATGCTGCAAACTCTTGTGATCAGTGAACACAACGCACTTCGTGCCGTACATAATTGTCTGCCATTTTGAGGAGCAAACATCACAGCTCCAAGCTCTTAAGTCATTGTGTGTAATTCTTTCTCATGAAAGCTTACTGTTGGCGTGATGTACGGTAGGCTTTGACCTTCTCCCTTTGCATCAAAACTGCGCCCAATCCTTTACGAGAAGCATCACAGTAAACCATGAAGTTTTCACTACCTTCGGGTAAAGCCAAAATTGGTGCACTACACAACTTCTGCTTCAACAGTTGAAATGCAGCTTCTGCCTTTTCACTCCAATCAAACTTCACGTTCTTTTGAGTCAGCTTCGTCATAGGCTTGGCAATTTTTGAGAAACCTTTGATAAATCGTCGGTAATAGCCAGCAAGACCTAGAAATTGACGAATCTCTGTCGGAGTCTTGGGCGATGCCCAATCCTTGATTGACTCAATCTTAGAACCGGGATCCAGTGAATGCCCTCACTATCAATCACGTGACCAAGAAATTGTACCTTTGACAGCCAAAATTCACACTTCGAAAACTTGGCGTACAATTCCTCCTTCTTAAGTAACTCCAAAATTAACTTAAGGTGTTCTGCATGCTCCTCCTCGCTCTTGGAGTAGATCAAGATGTCATCAATAAAAACGATCACGAATTTATCTAGGTACGGTTTGCACACCCGATTCATCAGATCCATGAATACCGCTGGTGCGTTGGTCAGTCCAAACGGCATCACTTGAAACTCATAGTGACCGTAGCGTATCCTAAAAGCTATCTTTGGAATGTCTTCCTCTAGAACTTTGAGTTGGTGATAACCATATCTCAGATCGATCTTAAAGTAGACTCTTGATCCTTGCAGCTAATTCTCTTCTATAATCGGTGAGTTTATAGCCCCACCTTTTCTCTTTTAATGGTTTTCATGAACTATTTTGGGGTGAGATTACATGCTCGTTTTACTAAGTAAATTATTTGATTTTACTACATAAACGTACATAAACGCTTATACTAAAACTTGATTTGCTTACTACATGATCTAATACCATTGAATACATACATTTGGAACCGTAAATTTTGATTACATTTCATGTTTTACCTTGGACACAAGTACTTTCAGATTGTATGCTTTCCAGATTATTGCCTGAATATTATTGCCTAAGTTACCTCAATGCCAATTAAGTCCCTTTTTCCTATCATGAACCGTTAAATTACTAGTGTAGTAAGCGCGAATGTTGTGGGTAGATCTATCGGGACTGACAATCCCCACCTTACTTTTGGGTCACAAGTTGATCATGGTGCATTTAACATGTTGAAAATTCTAGAATGTTTTGGCATGCATTCTATATACTTAAGGGCAGACGTTAAGGTTTCGGTGTCATGAGCTTAGTGCAATAATACTAGATTCTTCGACTATGGAATATACACATATTCTCCCCCCATATTACATAAATCTTGTGATCCACTACTAAGCTAATTCTTGATTTTTTAAATTATTACTTGATTTCATAAAATAATTCTTTGAAATATTACAACGCTACTTTTCTTACTGAAATACTATTTGATTATTTCAATACTGTTTTTCTTAAACCTATGAACTCACCAACATTATTGTTGACGTTTTGCATGTTTAATCTCAGATTTCAGGTACATTGCTCAGAGGGAAGCCGCACGGATATGTAATCGGATACTCTACATTTTATACATTTGATTAAAAACTTCTTTGAAAATATTGTGCTTTGTAAATTCTTTTTCTTATTTACATTGATGAAATTTTTATCTAATCTATATAGCATGTTTGAAAACGTTGTGTCATATTTTAAAATTATTGGGACCTGTTTGCAAACTCTGATGTTATTAATGTGTTGAATGTGAAAATTTTGAAATATATTTTAAAACATCTCTTTTAAGGTTGTTTTCCATGACTTGTACTTTGTTCCATGACGTGGCACCCCAATGATACATTTCTGCTGCCAGTCTGATTTTGCGGGGTGTTACACAAGGGCCTTCATGGTGAAGCTTACACTTGTTACAGAGAGGCAACGGTCCATTATATGGTTTTCTCTCATTGTTTCCAGCCGTATAAGCTCTTGCCACATTCTGACCTCTAACATTTGGCCTTTTGAATGGTGGCTGTTGTCTACGGTTGTATCTCTGATTGACCTCCAATCTTCTTTTGTTCTTAGCGTTTTTCACAACATATCCCTTCAACTTTTAGTCCATTAAGTTGTTAGCAATTCGAACAACATCTTGCAGTCTTGTAGGTTCAGCAGCAATTACATTCCCTTGGATGTTATTGGGGAATCCTCCAATGAATTTCTTAACCCGATCCTCTTCCTCTGGGACCATCTTGGTGCACATTATAGTCAACTCTTGAAATCTCTGAATATAAGCAGCCAAGTCATTGTTCTTCATGGTCAGATTTCACAGCTTAGATTCCATCTTTTGAATCTCATTTCTTGGGCAGTACACTTTAGTCATTAGCTTTATGAGCTCTCTCCATGACATGGGAAATGCAGCCTCAATCCCAAAACCCCAAAACAAATTCGGTACAACAAGCACTTTTTGTCAAAAACGCAACCAAAATCCACCAAAACTTTACAATAGTGCCTAATCTAGCCTAATCTCCTTTCACAACTAATCCAAAACAAAACCATACCTAAATCTAACCTAATCCCTTCATTTCTATTGTTGCAACTCTCATTCAACTCTCATCTCACCAAGAACATAATATTCAACTTGTGAAAACAAGGTAACATCATTATTTGTAAAATCTTGTTTTATAATCTTTCAAAAATAAAAACACAACATATGCATGTATGGATCTTTGAACATATAAGAATAATGTAAGTAAACCACAAAGAAAGATCCAGGATACTTACAAGAATGACGAACAAGAAGAAAATCACTAGATCTATACCCCAAAATAATAGATCTATAAAAACCCAACAACAAATCTTGAAACCCTAACTTGAATCTTGAAGAAAACCTTTAAACCAAAGAACCAATACTTGCAAACACCTTAGAAATGAACCTAGAATGTTTGGATTATGCAAGAAATCAAATATATGAAACCCTAATAAGGTTGTTGTTGACTGTGGACTTCAAGAGGGAAGGAGGGAGAGAAAAATTTTGTTGATGACTTATGAAATGAATGAGATGACCTAAAATGAGTATAACATGGTTTATATAGGATATTGTCTAGGGTTTTGTGTCACCATATGACCAAGTAAACAAACAACACACACCAAAAGTGTGTTTGTGTGTGGTTCGGCCAAAACATAGCCACAAGGACCATGTGGTTCAAATTTTTGTATCATGGTTCATATAATGTGCATATGTTAGTCTTGAGTTGGTCAAATGAAGTCAAGATGTGTAAGTATCACATGGCTTGGTCTAACTTGAGAAAATGTGCATGAGAATGACACTCTCATGTGTCACTATCCATCACATGCATGGGAAATTCAAATAAGATGCTCTTGATTTAATTTCAAGACTCATGGTGCATTTGGTTCAGATTTAGGCGTCCATATGTATAGGGGGAGGGATATGAACAAAAAATTTCACTTAAGAATACGAGATGGACGATAACTAAAGTTTACACGAAAAGATTTCGAGTTTTTGGGATTCCGTTAGGTCAATAACGCGAAAAATGCAATTTAAATGTTAAAGCGTAAAAATAAATATCGGGAGTGATCGTAAACTACAAAACACATAGAAAAGATAAAATAACTCATATAATATCTAAATTTATCAAAATCCGAAGTCGAAACGCGTCCGATGACGTTTTTAAGATTTACGCGGGTTTACTTCTCGGTAAACTGCCGAATTTAAACGTAACGTATAAAAATAAAAAATAATTGTCGAAAAAGTTTAAAATATTTACCGGAAAATCTCGGGGTGTGACAGCGTGGGTCCTAAACTAAATTTTTTAGAAGCTATTGTTGTCAGCTCATCAAATTTGATGTGAATAGTTTCCATGATCAATCTTGTCCGTTTATTGTAGATCTGGTACGCTTTCTTTGTTCGAGAATAGCCAATGAAAATACCGATATTAGTTTTAGGTTTCAGCTTTCCAAGATCTTCACTGTCATTGGTTAGGTAGCATAGGGCTCCAAAGACATGAAGATACTTTAAATCTGGTTTATGTCATGTCTCATATCATACGATGTTTTGTTGTGTCAAGAACGAATCAGGGATCGATTCTGGAAATAAAAAGCAGTTGCCACTACTTCTGCCCACAGGAATAATGGTGCTTTTGAAAATATTAACATAGTTCAAGCAGCTTCTACTAAAGTCCGGTTCTGCCTTTCCACGACGACAATTTATTGTGGAGTGCGTGCAACTGAAGTTTGGTGAGAAATCCCGACATCTTCATAGTAGCTTTTTTCAGTGTCTGATTAACAAACTCTGTTCCATTATCTATTCAAATATTTTTGACAGTTGCATTGAGACGAACTTGTACTTGCTTCAGAAATTTAATTATGAACTCTAGAGTTTCATCCTTTGATCGTAAAAAATTAACCCATGTGAACCTCGAATAATCATCCACGATGACTAAAGTATACTTCTTCCCATTAATACTCTCGACACGCATTGGACCATAAAGATCCACGTGCAACAAGTATAATTTTTCTTGGATGCTATTTTCAGATTTGGGTTTATAAGTATGTTTCTTCCTTTTCCATAATGAACGCACAGAACACAAGTGGTCTTTTTCGTATTTCAATTTGGGCAAACCTCTAACGAGACCTTGTCTAGCCAGTTTATTAATGGTACCGAAGTTTAAGTTAGACAAACGTCGATGCCATAACCAGAATTTGGTCTTAGAAGCTTTGGACAAGAGGCATATTGGAGTGGACTTTAGCATATCTTCTAGTGAAAGTGTATACAAATTGGAGAGGACATAGTTTCTTTTTCAACTATTGAAATGCAGCCTCTTCTTTTTCTCCTCATTTAAATTTCACGCTCTTCTGAGTCAACTTAATCACAGGCTTAGCGATTTTTGAGAAACCTTTAATAAATCGTTGATAGTAACCGGCAAGACCTAAAGATTGGAAAATTTATTTTGGAGTCTTAGGCGATGCCCAATCCTTGATTGATTCAATCTTAGCGAGATTAACGTGAATGCCTTCACTTTTAATCACGTGACCGATATAATGCTCAACTTTGACTTTTCTCCTTTGTCGTCTCTATCACCTTGAACAATCAAAACTTCGTCTCCAAAGGAAAATTTCACAATCTTCTCGTCACAAACGACTACCACATGATGGTTCACTAACCAATCCATACCGATGATGGGGTCAAAACTACCAAGTTCTACTGGCATTAGGTCAATATTGAATAGGTGCCTAATAATCCTAACGTATAACCTCTAAGTATGGTATTAGTCTCAGAAATTCTCCCGTTGGCTAATTCGACCGCATAGCTAACATCTAAAGTATCGGGGGTTATATCAAGCAAGGTACTAAAAGTAGTCGAAACAAAACTTCTATCGGCACCCAAATCAAATATCATAGAAGCATAATGGTTATTGAGAAGAAACGTACCCTTGACGATATTGGAATCGGGTTTAGCGTCTCCTCCACCTAACACATAAGCTTTTCCTCTTGCTTTACCAACTCCATTCTTGTTTCTAGCCTTATTTCCACGGTTGTGATCTTTCAGCTTTGGGCAATCACTCCTGTATTGTCCTTGCCTTCCACACTCTAAACAATTAAAAACTCTCTGATTCACTACTTAACCTCTCTGAGTAGAAGTAATGGAACTTGTGACCTTACAATCCCGAGTCAAATGTCCAACCTTGTTGCACTTCCCACATCTCACAGTGCAAGGCCCTTCATAGTGAAGCTTACACTTGTTACAGAGAGGCAACAGTCCATTATATGGTTTTCTCTCATTGGTGTCAGTCGTATAAGCTCTTGCCACATTCTGACCTCCCATATTGTGGCCTTTGAAGGTGTCTCTTCTGTCCCACGGTTATCTCTCTGATTGACCTCCAATCTCCTTTTGTTCTCAACATTTTTCACAACATATCCCTTTAACTTTTGGCCCATTAAGTTGTTAGCAATTCGAACAGCATCTTGCAGTCTTGTAGGTTCAGCAGCAATTACATTCCCTTGGATGTTATCGGGGAGTCCTCCAATGAATTTCTCAACCCGATCCTCCTCCTCTGGGACCATCTTGGTGCACATCATAGTCAACTCTTGAAATCTCTGAGTATAAGTAGCCAAGTTATTGTTCATTACGGTCAGATTCCACAGCTTAGATTTCATCTTTTGAATCTCATTTCTTGGGCAATACACTTCAGTCATTATCTTCATGAGCTCTCTCCATGACATGGAAAATCAGCCTCAGTCCCAATAGTCTTCTTATGTGATTCCACAAGTTTAATGCACTGTTTAATAATGTCAAGTAGCATAACTTTAACAGGTAATTTCTCGGCCAATTGCTATATATTGACACTGTTTCCATCTTCTCAAACCACCTTATCAACCCGACAACTCCTTCCGTTCCCTTAAAGTTGAGTGGTTGACACTTCATGAAGTCCTGGTATGTGCATTCTCTAGCAACAGGTCTATCACGTCTACCATTCTCATTTGGATTTCCATTTCCACCATTTCCATTCTCACCATTTCAATTACCGCCATTTCCATTATCGCCGTCACTGCCGTTCTGGCTTTGATTCTCAGCCTCGAGAGTATTGGCGGCACGGGTCGCCTCATGAGCAGCCAACGCATCACTCCATACTCCGGTTAACGAGTTCTTCGATTGCTTAAAAGGTCATACCGGAGCGAGTGATAGTCATTGTTCTAAAATGTCACTAGACATCGTACGATGAGATTCAATACAAGATATAGCCATTATAAATGGCAAATAGGGTTTATATAGGAAAATATAATAGAACATGTTTTGCCAGAACAAGTAAATAACAATATAGATGAATATGCAAGAGAATCAAAACAAGCTTTTCATTTTACGAATAAAAGCATAATTCGGTTACAACAACCAATCAAAATAGGTACATGATTTGCGATTATTTCTACTGCCAACATCTAGACCTAACCATCAGTCTAATGTCCTACATGATCATGGTACTACTAGTCTAAGGGAAAAAAACCAAATGTCTCTCAACATACGACTCTAACCTTCTAAGTCTCCTCCGAGTATCATCACGATCCCTACGAACCCGACGAAACTCCTCATACGAAAGTGCTATGTACCAACAAAGACTGTCAATCCGATCTCTCTCTATACTCAACATGGCTCAAACCTTTAGGTACTCCAGTCTTAAACTCCCAATCCTTTCAACCAAACTAGCTCTCTCTTTACTAGCTACTAACTGACTAGCCTCCAACTGTCTCTGAGTGGTCTTAATCTTAGTAATCCTATCAATATGAACCTCTGACATGTAGTGAACTATATCATAAATGGTATCCTCAAAATCAGGAATACCTCCTCTAGAAGACTCAGAACTATCACAATAGCCAATGGATCTACAACGATCTCTCTCATGTCTGCCGCACTAGCCTCTGCCTCAAACTCCTCATCATCCTCCCTAACATCACTAGCAACAATCTCAAATCCCATACCTACACCATCCTCAGGGTGAGCTATAACTCCTTCACTACTACCTACATCTACAACAATCTCTGCATCAGTAGTATCCACCTCTATATGCTCCTCACCGCTATCCTTTGATGAGTATGAATCTCTAAACCAATTGCGAAGTGGTAAAAGATTAGTAAGAGTAGGGGCTATCGACCTCGAATCATGAGTAGGTGATGGTACCAAAGCAGTAGGGGACCTACATCTCTTGCGAGATGGCCTAAAAGAAGGTGAAGATGAATCCAATAACCTCTCAAAAGATGAACCTAAGGATGACTCTGATGTAGTCGGTGGGTAAGGGGTAGACAATGATGCAGACCTCTAACGTCTAAAAGCCTTACTACGTCATAGAGTCCTAGCAAGTGATCGATGAACAAATCTCTGTGGTGTAGATGAATCAGCATCGATGGTGTCTGGTGGTGTATGTCCGGATAAAGAATGATCTGAAGGTGAACTAGAAGAAGATGAGTCTGGTGAAGAATGACGATCCGATGAATGATGAGATACACGTCTCCATGTAAGTCTACGAGCAGGAATGGGTCCAACTCTCTTCCTCGCAGTTAAAAACTTACGCGGCCCATTGAGGTGGGTGCGATAAGGTCGACCAAATGGAATAGCCTCAGCGGGTCAGATAAGAGTCGCTGAACGTCGATGAATCCCGGGTGGGGAAACAACAGGTGCAAGGGGAAACTTTGGATAATGGTGCAAGAGTATCATGAGATGACGATACGGGTCTCTGCTCAGCAGGCTTGGACTCATCGACCGCCTCCGAGTCATCAGAACACAAAAAGGGTAAAACCAATGGCACATTGGGAGAAGATCCCATTTAGGCTTTAAAGGGGAGACCTTCAAACCTGGAGACGGGGGTACATCATCAAGCCCCCCAGTCGAATGTAATGTATACATCTATGAGTGCATTGCTTTTGACTATTAATATGCAAACTAAGTCATAAGCCATGACCTATATGTGCAACGTACATTAAATGCTACTTCCTCTTAATAGGGGAGTTAGTTTAGAAAGGTCCTTTTCGAGAAATGTGTGCGCTCTTCTTTAAATTTCAAATGTCTTTATCGATCTCGCCAGACACGTGTACGGGCCGATTTTTTCCTTTCGCTAGTATATAAGGATAGTTTCCTCATATTTTTTCCTTTTCATTCGCTGCCAACTATAGATTTTTTTCCTTAAGGTAACCTTTTCTTTTTTCTTCCTTCCATGGATTCCAAATTTACATTCACTTCTTAAACATGTACACTAATGAGAGAAAGACTGAATCAATTTGTTATTGACTTTGACATTCCCTAGGATGTCAAGGTTATCCTTCCCAAGAGATCGTAGACCATATTAGATGCCCCATTGGGTTACGTTGGTCTGTATACTCATCACTTTTTCCTTTTCCAATTTTAGGCTTCCTATTCTTCCTTTCATATGTAAGGTCTTGATTTATTTCAAAGTACACATATCCCGCTTTAATCCATTTGGTATGGTGAAATTGACCACCTTTGTCGTAAAGTGCAAAGCTTATGGAGGTGAGCCTACTGTCGATCTCCTTTGGTCTTTTTTAAACCTTGGTCCTACAGGTGACTGGTTGACTATATCTAATATGGGGTGCTGATGTCCCCAAGGCTTTTCATAATCCCATAACCCATTTAGGGAACTAGAAAGGTAGTTTCCTCTTTATTGAGAACAAAATAATCCCTTCTGGCTATCCATAACTCCTTCTTGGCGAAAATAAATTAGGCCAAAAAATCCTTCAAGGATAAAGTTCCTTTGCACCCTGAAATAGACCCTTTGTACAACCAGATAGCCATGTATCCTTGTATTGTTCAAACTTTTTTGGACCTTGATCCACCCTTTTTAATACATATATATATATATATATATATATATATATAGAGAGAGAGAGAAGCGTTCATTTGAGAAGATTAATTTTTGTGAGAAGGAAAGAAGGGATCCTAGCCCTCCATTTGCCCCTCTTTTTTAGATCTAATGGCTTAGATTACATTAGGATTTGTATTAAACTTGCACTCAAATTACACTTAAAAAAAGCGGAAGGGCTTTTATGTAATTTCACTTCCAAAAACTTTAGGGGTCTTCTTGCAAATCCATCATTTGTTACGGGTTTTTTTTTTAAAACCATACTTTTCTCTCTGTCTTCTTTTTCACACACATTTGTACGAAGAAAAACACACACATAAACATGTGTTATCACCGTAATCATCTCCGTTTATCTTCTATCATATATGTCGTCATCTACCACAATACAACCATATCTGGTTATCAACCATCGTATCTCCGTCTTTGACTTCGGCGTTGACTATTTAATTGCTTTTTTGGGATTCAATATTTTGATGAAGAAATTGTCTATTAATCGCTTGAATCGTTGTTCCAATTGATTTGAATGCAATCAATGGTAATTATTTTCAATTAATTACTTTTTTTACTTGTTTTAGGGTTTGTAATTTTGATTTTTCATTTATTATTTTGGTTATATAAATTATAAATATTTTCACATGTGAATATGTTATATGATTCTCTGTTTTATTGATTGGTTTACATATGTTGCCTTCTTGTTTCGAATTTAGTTGAAATTAAGCGTTCGGTTACTGTTTTGATCTTAATCTCCGGTGTTGGTTTCGGCGTCCGATTACGAGATATTGATGTTTTATAGCCCATTACTTAAGTTTTGTGAGAGTATCTTCGCGTGTGTAAATTATAAGCAAGGATTGATGTTTTTGTATTAGTCGCAGTCTATACTAGAGTTGCATAAATACGAGATACTGATATTTTGTAGACGATTATTTAAGTTTTTAGTAATATCTTCACCCTAGAAAATTTTATAGAAGATTATTTTAGTTTTTTAAGAATATCTTCACATGTGAAAATTTTTATCGAAGATTGATGCTTTGGTCTTAGTCGCGTTCTATTTAAGTTTTTTAGGAATATGTTCACCAGTGAAAATTTTATTGAAGTTTATTTTAGTTTGTAAGAATATTTTCACATGTGAAATTTTTTATCGGGGATTGATGCTTTGGTCTTAGTCGGAAATTTAAGTTTTGTAGGAATATCTTTGATTAATAATTTTTGGTTCTATATAAATATATATAATATATAATAAAATATAAAATATATATTAGTAAAAACAAAAACAACAATCAATGATGCCAGGAGCAGTATAAACAATTCCCGGGTCGTTAATTCCCCAATGAGGCTGTGCTGGAAGATCGATACAGTCGAAGATTTGAGTTTGAAGGAGAGAAT
>BQNB010099298.1:0-24956 GCA_026074375.1 Tanacetum coccineum
AAGTACCATTCACACTTGGTCAAAAATGACCAAGTATGCCTGACCCATGTAATGCAAAATGTGACCCATTTTGGCTTTCAGCCAAACACCCCTTTAATAAGTCGAATTCCCTTTTTCTTTGGTTTAACTCAAAATTAATTTAAAACAAGCTGATATTAGGACTAGTGAAATTGTTTAGCAACAAGAAAAACACAAGTTTCTTCACAATTTACACACGAATTCAAGAGTGACAATTGGGAAATTTAAAAACTTCAAAATAAACTTTAAACTTGCATTAAATTGCTTAAAAACAGTAACCATACATTAAAAACAAGAACTGATACTTTCAATTACAATTTAATTAAGATTTAAATAAAAATAAAGCTAAGTAAAACTAGTGTCTCTTCGGCTTGTCTTTTTCTTGCTTTTATAGAAGTCCAAAGCTTCTATACTTGTGCTTCTTGTGTGTGTGGAGTCTCAGCATCAATCCTAGCCCTAGGATTGCAAGTGTGCTTCTTTTAAGCTCAATCCCGCCATTGATATTTCTTGGGGAGAGGAGGATTGCCAACATGGCATGTTTAAAGGTTAGTGGGTTGTGGGTTTAGGTTGGGACTGGGTAAACGAGTGTGTGGGTAAAGGAATGGAGTGTTAACTCGTGATGGTGGGGGGTTCAAGGAGGTTGGCGGGAATGGGGTTGAGAAGAGAGCCGTGATTGGCTGGCAGGTTTTTAAAAGTTTCAAAAGCCCAAAAAGAAACCCTCATGTTTCACTTCTTTGTCACTCTTTTCTTTCTTTTATTTTTAGTTATACACGAGTTTGGAAAGTGGCAATTTGGGCCCTTGTGTTTTATTAAAAGGTTTTAAAGAAAGAAAGAAACAATGGCAGAATTGGTCCCTGCCTTTTATAAAGAGAAAACATTTTGTAAATTTGCAAATTCAGTCCTTCTCTTTTTTAAAACACTTTTCCTTTATAAAACATTTTCAAAATTGACAATTTCAGTCCCTGAGGTTTTATAAAAAATTGTTTTGGGCCAGGGTCTGGGCTTGGGTTATGTATTGGGCCCAACTGGGTGTGCTTGGGCCCAATAAGGGTTAGGCTTATGTTATTGGGCTTTTTAAGGCCCAATAAGGTTTGGGTGGGTTTTGTGTGTACACTGGCTGAGATTGGTTTGTTCAAGGGCTAGGATCGGGTCTTCAAAGTCTTCATAGTCTCTGTCAATTGCACACAAATGGGCTGTTGTCATTGATTGAGGGCCCATTTGGTCTTCACAGTCTTCGTTAATATACTATTGGGCTTTCCCGGCCCATCAGATGGGTTGAGATTGCAACCAATAGTATTCTTCAATTACGGCTTTGGTTTTGACTGTTGATTTGTTGAGTTGACTTTTGACTTTGACTTTTCTGGTCTTTGGCTTTGCTTTGGCTTTGTCCTTCACAGCTTTTCCATTCCGAGTCCGGTTTTGTTGTTTTGGCTTTGTTTTTCTGTCTTTTGGTGTGATATCCTTTTCCTGCACAACACAAGTGTAAAACAAACATATCTTTGGCAGTTTTTGTCTGTTTTTGGTCATTTAAGTCCGTTTTTAATGGAGAAAGGTATGTGTATTTAAGCACATACCAGGGAGCATTAAAATGTTCCTATAAGTTATTCTGTAACATTTTCCCCCCGGTCGTTTAATCAATTGATATCCAAAATATCAAGGGATTAACATTTTGGATAAGGGGAGAAAATGTGATTAAACTGAATCTACTGATAACCAGCATTATAATGTTCGATATACAATTGTACAATATGAAATTAGGGGTTGACTTGATAAAGCAGTAAAGATAGGATGAGAGAATTGTCAAACTCGTTGGTTTTGCAGGTTTATAATAGAATATTACATATTTTAAATGTTGTGCAAGTTTTATTTTTAAAAATAATTAAAAACTTTAAGTTTTCTAGACCTGGGCGTTTGACGGCGTCAAGAAAATCCTAACGCGGTCATAGGTGTCGTGGTGACGGCATCGCATGTAAATCGTGACACCGTCTCCACATTATGTGAAAACGAAATTTTTGTTTTTGATGAAAAATTTCTGCACTTGATTCCATAAGTTAATTCCTGTACAAATAGCTGCATAAAACCTGAGATTGGACAATTTACTCATATGACTCGAAACTGACGCGAATTAATCTAAACAATTCATTTAACATGTTTGAATTTGACTCTAAAAACAGGATAGATTCCCCTGCACTTATTATTTGCAAAATACCTTTGATTGAAATTAAGACGAGGTTAAGAACAATACAAAGCATGATTACAAGATAGAGTTTGAACATGATAGAATAAATAGTAAAGAATTAAAACACGTAAGACATTCCTAATATGCGATAAAAATAAATATTGGGTTGCCTCCCAAAAAGCGCTTTTCTTTATTTTATGAGTCTTGTAGCTAGACTCGAAGTCACACATCCTTACGTGACTTCTCCTCATCTTCTAATCCAGTTACGTATTCAGGGCCTAACTCTAAACATTCCTTGTAGAACCCTAATATCTTATTCATTACATAGTCAACTCCTTTTCTCTTATCCTCCTCGTTCCTTAGGTAGACCGATTTTGTGTGTTCCTTTTCTAGGTTCGACAATGAGTTGTATTGTTCTATCTTATGGGGCATTTTATAGGCAACTTCATCATTTCCGTCGGTGAACCTGACTACTCCTTCGGGTGGGTCGTGAGTCATGTTGGATATTTCCACAAAAGGTTTCCCTAACATTACACGTGACGGCCTAGGGTCTATAATTGAGCTAATGTCCTCAATAATCATGAAGTCCAAGATATAGGTAAAGTTTCCTACAAAGACATGCATTCCTTTAATCCTTCCTGTGAAATTGCTAACTCCTTCATTCGCATTTTCCCTAGGGTCGAGTTTTCTCCTTAGATCTAATTATACATCATTCGGGTCATGATATTTAAAGGGGAGTTAAGGTCAATGTAGACTTTTTCTACATGCACATGCCCAATGTTGCATGGTATCTTGAGGTTCGAGGGGCATCCTTTCTTAATGATGAGGTTTCGTAGAAATATTGAGGGTATTGGGCCACACATAAGGTACTTATGTTTAGCTCATCTCTAGTTGGAAATGTGTCGAAGTATTCTACCGCCGGTCCTTCTGTTGTTGCCCCTTCACCTTCATTGGGATCCTTATTTTGAGGTTCATCATCATCTCGTATGATCTCGATGAACATTACTTTTCCATCATCCTCCTTAGAGCAAACAAATTTCGTATTGGAGGATTGAGGAACTAATCCGAGTGATTCAAGCATCGAGATCAGCTTCCGTACATGTTCTGTGTCGATGGAAGCTAATGGATCAGGTTGTGGGTGTGGGTTAGAGTTGGTGTTTCCAAGGTTGCCTTTTTCTTCTTTTCCTATGTCAGGCTCATTAACTTGGGATTCTTCAGGCTGCTTGGGGTGGATTGTGATGGCATTGATTGAGCCATGGATGTGGGTTAAGCATTGCGGATTTTCAGTTGGGTAAGAACGATCAGACAAAACTAGGGTAGTATTTAGTTTCAGGTTCTTAACCGTTTCGCTAGGTAGTGTGCCTGCTATTCAATAGGTGATGGCCTTCAACACTGTGTCAATTTTGTTGGTCATCTCGCTTTGTTGTTGTTTGCAATCGGCTTCAAACTTGGATAGTCTAGCGTCTTGAGATGCCATGAAGTTGGACACCAATCCTTCAAGGTTTGATTGATTGTTAAAGCTTTGAGGATTGTTGTTGAAGGAACAATTTAGGTTTGAACCGTTGGATTAGAACTGGTTAGGTGGGTTTGGAGAATTATTTTGAGAGAGGTTGTCTCCACCTAAGGTTCGGGTGACTTCTCCATGATGGATTGTAGGTTGTCACACAAGGAATTGTTTTGCTGTATCGGGTTGTAGGTATTACCACTTACCTGCCGCTTCATTGGTACGCAAGGATGCGTATTCAGCAAAGGCTTGTTCGGGGTCTTCCATGCAATACTGAGCGTCGTGGGGACCACTGCAGATCTCACATGAGGTAGTGATTTTGTTCACTTGGGTAGGTTATGTCGGAGCAAGATGAGCTTCCATCAAGCGTTGGACTTGATTTTCGAGCTCGATTAGACGGCGGTCGGATGTACTCGGGACATCTTGAGGCAGTGTGATTGCCTTGACCGGCTTAGCAAAATCCATTGGGTCGTTCCAACTTTCATTGTTATAGAGGGTGAGGTCCTCTAATAATTCCCAAGATTCTTTGGCGTTTCGGTCACGAAGCTTGCCACCGGCCGATTGGTCAATGGTTTGTCTTGTGACGGGATTGACATGGTCATAAAAAATTTGGACTTGGAGCCAAAGGTTGATGCCATGATGAGGGACTTTTTGTAGTAAGTCCTTGAAATGAGTCCATGCTTCGGATATAGATTCTCCATGATGTTGTTAGAACATCAGGATATCATTGCGGAGTTTTGCGGTCCTTCCCGGTGGAAAGAATTAAGCAAGGAATCAGATGGTAACATCCTCCCATGTGGTGATGGATCCCGCTGGAAGACGTTCAAGCCAATTGCTAGCTTGATCGCGAATGGAAAATTGAAATAATGCAGACGCGTTCTTTCCCTGTTTTCACCGTCAAGGTCAAGTAAGTGCACTAGTTTTAGGAAGTCCTTAAGGTGTTGGTTTAGACCCTCGGACCAAAGTCTGTGGAATGAGCATCCGTTTTGCACCAACTGGATGGTGTCAGATCGAAGAGGTACCATGTTGTTCCCTACGGGGAGCTCGATGGTATTCCTATAGCCATCGTGGCTAGGTTTAGAGTAGTCTCTTAGAGTGCGGATAGGATTCTCGTCTCCTATGGTGGTTGATGAGAATGGGTTATGAAACAGATAACACAAAGAATAGATAGACTACGAGAAAGCTAATATGTGGAAATGAAATCTTACTTGAAAGGATTCAAGCAAGTAGACTTAAGCTAAACTATGATCAGAACCTAACTATTCCCCATGCAGTGGCGCCAAAAACTTGTTGTGGTTGTCGTAAGGGACTTCTACAAGAAGTTTTACAACTCCCTAGGCAGTGTACCTAACCGTTGTAGTGTAGTATAGGCAAGACTCGGGGGGTTGTTATTGTTCTCTAGGGGAATAGGTTAGGAAGGTTTTGATCACGGTCTAACAGAATTCTAAGGGGTGAGAGAAGATTCTTTTTGTGTTTTTATGTTTATAGGAAAGCAGGTAATAGATCAACGCACAGAAGCAACCTGGTAGTATGAAGACATATTACAAGGTCCTAAGGGTACACTTAGTGCATGTGAAATATATTAGAGTTGGATCAACCATATTAGGGGTAAGGTAGTATGAAGACTGTTACCTGATGGTATCCTTTCTACACAATCAAGTTTCCCTAGACATATCAACAGCGATGCAGACAAAAGCTGATTTTCTAAGACCTAGCGTGCACATCCATCACAAGAAGCAAAACTAATAAGATCTACATTCTAGGTTTTATACAATCATAAATAAACACAATAGGAGGTTTAGCCAAGCATGTTAAAGATAAAGTAAGAACGATAAATCAAACAACACATAGACATATTAAATGATTAAAAAAATCTAATAATAAATAAAATGATTTTTATATATAAAAATTTTATTGATTTGAAAATTGTTGTTGATGAATATGGGAATGATAAAATGAATATATGAATAATATGAATATATTAATTTTATTATATGAAATATTTTTTGAAATTGAAAAATATATGATAATGATATTATAAGGATAAATAATAACAATATTTCATATTAAATGATATGAAAAAAATGAATAAAATAATTGAGAATAATATAAAAAATGATATTAAGTTTAATGATATGATGAAAATCTGAACTATTAATGATGCATGATAATGATGTAATGATTGATTTTGAATTGAAATATATTATTAATTTAAAAAATTATGAATGATATGATGTGAAAAAAAATTTGAAAAATGATGTTAAATTGAAAAATGATGAATAATAATATGATGTGAATTAATATGATTGTATTGTATAATAATTGTTTAATATGTAATTTGAATAATACTGATAAATATATGGATTGAAAAATTTTTAATGTGAATTAAATGATAAATAAATATGTTATATAATATGTAATTAATTTGTATTAATGAAAATAAATAGAAATTGAATTAAAAAGATAATGATGTTAATTTTAATATGAATTGATAATGTAAATGATGTTAAAAAATGAATGATTGATATGAATGAAAATTAATGATAATTGAATTGAAAAATAATTTATAAAATTATATATGATATTATTGATTTAAAAATGAAATGATTGAATAATGAAATGGAATATAATAAAATGATATATATAAATGAAAAAATACTATGAATAAATGTTAAAAAATAAAATGAATATTGGAATTGCATTAATTAATAATTAAATTAATTAAAAAATTGAATTTAAATTAATGAATAATGATATGTTAATATAATAATATGAAATGATAAAAAATGGATATGATTAAAATTTATATCAAATATTTATTATAATGAAATTAATGTGTGAATGTAAATGATTTATGAAAATATTATGATGTTTGATATGTTAAAATATTTTATGATGATTGATTGTAATATTATATTGCAAATTTGAATTAATATTTATTATAAATGTGATGAATTATATTATTTGATTTGATGATGAAATTTATGAAATAAAATGAATGAATGAATGTATTAAATTTGAATATAATTTATGATTATATGAATTAAATATATGAAAAAATTGAAATAATATGTAAATTTGAAATGATAAAATGGAAATTAATGCAATTAAATTATGTTTATGATGAAATAAATGTTTTGAATATTTGTTATGGATTTAAATGAATTGTTTATAATATAATTGATAATTAAAATAATGATTTTAATAATGTTGAAATCTGGATATAATATTAAAAATGATAAATGATGTGATGAAATTGTTGATATAAATTTTTGTAATATTGGACAAAATACATGTGATTGAGAAAATAAAAAATTTAATTTAAAAATGAATGAAAATAAAATTTATAAAAATGATAATGATAAATATTGAATTAATTTGTAAAAATGTTATAATGTAAATATTTAAATGTAATGAATAATTTTGATGAATAATATGTGTTTATGTGATGATGGATAAATAATATTAAAATAATGAAAATATTATTTAAATATTTGATTAATATATTATGAAATTTTTTGATTTATAAAAAATGAAAATTCTTGATATGAATGAATAATATGATAAATGAATAAATTTATTGAAATGATTTTATTATAATAATTATGTTGAAAAAATGAATTATGTTGAATTTAAATATTAAAAGATATGAAATTTTATATATGAATTTGAATTAATGATTGTGAATTATATGTGGGACATTTATGATTAATATTTGAATTGAAATTGATTGAAAAACTTTTTATATTGATAATGAAATTGATTTTTTTTTAAATTTGTGGATTAAAAAGAAATGATTATAATGTGATTGAAATGATTAATGTTGAATGTATGATTGTTTTTAAAATGTATAATATAATGATGTTGAATGATGATGAAATATATTAAATATATTAAATTGATTAATAAATGTAATATGAAATAAATATTGAAATATGATGAATGATAAATGAATTTATTAAAAATTAAATAATTATGATTGATTGATAAAAAAATGAATATATCCATTATAATATAATAAATGAATAAATGATAAAATGATTTTATATGAATTGAATATGAAAAAAAGGACATAATGAAATGTATAAACTAATTTGATGATATGAAAATAATTTTTTGAATTATTATAAATAAAATATTTTATGATTGTATAAAAATTATAAATTAAATGATATTTTATGATTAATTATGATATGGAAATTTGTAAATGATTGTGAATTGTTATTATGATAATGATTTATTGATTATACAAATTGATAATGAAATGGTATGTTTTAATATTGATAAAATAATATGGAGGAAAATGTCAATAATTTAAAAATATGTAATAAAATGATTTGAAAATAATGATTAAATATAAATATTATGAATGATGATAAATAAAAAAAATAAAAAAATGATGATTTGATTTGTTATAATTAATGAATTAAAATTTATTATAACCTTTTATTAAAATAATTGTTAATGATGAAAATGATGAATGTGATTGATTAAAATATTGAATAAATATGGAATTAATATAAAATATATATATATATTATATGAAATTTTTTTGATAAAAAAAAAATATGAATATTTGAAAATACTCTGAAATTTTTGAATATATGATAAAAAATAATTTATTTAATGAAATGAAATGATTAAAATGTGATATTTTTTAATGAAAATTTTGATAATTTATTTGATAAATAATAAATAATAATAAATTAAAATAATTAATATATAATAATGTTGATAATGAATTAATGGAAAATGATATGATGAAAATAGAAAAATAATATGAATTTAAAGATAATAATGTTAATAAATAAAAGGAATATGATTTATAATGTGATAATATGAAATAATATTAAAAATTGAATATGTGATAAAATGTTGAATGATTGATAATTATATGTGTAAAATGTAATATGGAAATGAAAATGATTTATTGAATATTTTTTTTTTTTGTTTTTTTTTTAACTAAAATTGTGTAAATGTGAAAAATAATAATAAATGGATTTAATTATAATTTCTAATATATAATAAATATAATTCTAATGAATATATGTGATTGAAAAAATTATATTGAATAAATGAAATGAAATTTTTTTTTTTTTTTTGGGGGGATTGTTTATTATGTATGATAAAACTAAATGATATTTTAACAAAAATTATATATGATAATTGTGATAATGTTTGTAAATAATGATTGATGAAAAATACTTAATGTAATATCGTTATAAGATATGAATACTTTTTATTTTGATTTGAAAATGAATGATAAATGAATGTTGAAATATAAAAATGATGAAAATGATAATTTTGTTGATAAATTTATAATGTTATTTATTCAATGATATAATAAATAATATATTTATTATTATTGATATAAATATATTATGATATTATGAAAAATGAATTATGATATGGATGTATTATAAAAAATGTGAATTGATTTAAAATAAAAAATGATATGTATTATTATGATAATGATAATGATTTTGATATGATAATAAAATTGAAATATGATACAATTAAAAAAAATTTTGAAAATATTTGAAATAAATGATGATAAATGAATTTAATTGAATGAAAAAATGAATTTTATAATAAAATGAAGATATGTAATGAAATTGAATAATATTGTATAAAATAAATATAATAAATGAATGAATATATGTAATGAAAAATAATTAAAATGATTATTGAAATATGAATGGCTATGATATGATATAAATAAAATGGATGATAATTATGTGATAATAAATAATAAAATAAAAAATTATAAATAAATGATGTGAAAAATATGATTGAAAATTACATTGAAATGTGAATGATAAAAAATAATGAAATTAATTAATGTAATTGTAAATTTTTGATTTGATGAAAATATAAAAATATATAATAAAAATTAATTTAATAATGAACTTTAATATTGATAAATTTTATATATTGAAAAATTTAATATGCATGATATAAAATAATGAAAAAAAGAAAAATCTAATAAAAATATATTAAAAGATAATAAAATGATATGATTGATGTTAAATTGAAAATAATAAATTGAAATGAAATTTAATTGATGATAAAAAATAAAATTGAAATAGAATATAGATGATTATGAAATATATTTGTATGCAACTAAATATATACAAATATATGATATGATTGATATTATAAAAAAAATTTATGTATGAATGTTGATAATAATTATGTGAAAATGATTGTATATTGATGATGAAAATTTTAAATAATGAAATGTTATGTTTATTAATGAATAATGATATATTTGTTTTTTTATGTAAATGAATAAAAAATTATATTATATAATGATATGATGTATTATATATTGATTAAATATAAATATAAATAATATGATATATTTAATTTAAATAATTTGGTGTAATTAAAATTGAAAAAATTGATTAATGAAAAATTATGTGATGATTATGAATTTTTGAATTTGATATAATATAATATATATTAATGATTAATAAATTTATTGAAATGTAAAAAATGTTGAAAAATGATTTTTTGTAAAAAAATATAATTGAAATAATTATGATAAAATGTATATGGAAATATTTTTTTATAAATAATTATAATAATGATTTTTGAAAATTGTATTATGTTAATGATATGATAATAATATAAAATAATAAAATTGAATTAATGTTGATGAAATTGTAATATAATGGAATAAATGTGATAAATATATGGATATTGAAATATTTAAATGATTAATAATGATTGATTATATTAAATAGATAATAAAAATAAAAACTCAATGATAAAAAATAATTGATTAATATTGAAATATGAAATGATATTAATGAATTTAAAATTGAAATATGAGATTAAATAATAATATGATTGATATAAAAAAATGATGAATGTGATAAATATATTGAAAAAATATAAAAAAATGTGTTATGATGAATGATTTGTGAAATGATATGTATATGAATGATGTATTAATTGTATTTTATAATAAATAATTTGAATGATATGAATTTATAATGATTGTAATCATATGATATTTATGTTTGATATTTATATGATGTGAATATTAAAAATAAATGACTTAAATTGTTAAATTATATATGTTTTTAAAATAATTGAAAAAATGATAATGATATTTATTTTGTATTTTTGATTAATGGGGGGGGGGTTTTTAATAAATAAATATTATGAATATGATGAATATGATATGAAAATGATATAAAATTATGATAAATAATTATATTATGTGATGAAAAATATTAGAAATAATAAATATATTAATGATTGAATTTAAATTTGATAAATTATATGTGAATGATATTGAATAATGATTATGATAAAGATGTGTCTAAATATTTTTTAAAATGATTTTATATGATAATGAATGAATATAAATAAAACTGATATAAGAATAATATAAAATAAAAAATTAATAAATGAATGAATCCAATTAATGATGATGGAATATTAAATTAAATGTATATTTAAATTAAATAATATAATGAAATATATATGTAATGAACAATAAATAAATTTGAATTTATAATTAATGAAATATAATAATATAATATTGTATTTGATAATGTAAATGTAATAATATATATGAATAATTAATACTGAATTGAATGAATTAATAATGATGAATATATATATAAATGAAATGTTAATTGTTTATTTGATAAATATTAAATGATGTAAATTATGATAATATAATGTTTTATATATTATATTTTGATGATGATGAAATTTGTAAATAATATAATAATATAAAAAAATGGTTTTTTTGTTTATTAAAAATTAAATGATGATTATGTTAAATATATATGTGATATAATGATTAAAACTATGATTTGATAATATTATGAAAATTGAAATAAATGGAAAAATGTTAAATTTTGATTATAAATGATTAAATTGAATGATGAAATGAAATGAATTTTAATTATGATATTTATATGATTTTATGATTGATGATTGTGAAAAAATTTAATAAATTGAAAAATGAATATTAATCATAATTTAATGCATTTGATGATAAAATAATAATATTAATAAAAAATGGATAAAAATTAAATGATGTATAATGTTAAAATATAAATATATTAATAAATATAAATATAAATGATAATTTTAATTTTATTGATGAAATGAAATTGAATATGAAATGATAATAAAAAATGTAATATAATATGTTTTTATGATAATTAATATTTTTGATATTTAATATGAATTATAATTAAATAATTATATAATTGTTGTAATTATGATATGATATTTATAATTTAATTAAAAAATGTGATGATATAATTTATGACATGGAATTAATATGATAAATCTGATTTTAATTAATTTTATTTGAAATAAAAATTATATGAATGATAAATATGAATAATTATGAATTTGATAATATAAAAAAATTTTATTTGTTATTGAATTTATAAATGCTATTGTATTATTGAAATAATATGTTTATTAATATTAAATTGTGAATAATTGTGTTAATATGTATTAGAATATGATTGTATGTTTATGATAATATAATGAATAAAAAAAGATATGTATTTAATGATATTATAAATAATAAATAAAAAATATGAAAATGTATAATAATAAGTATATATGAATATAAATATGGGAATGAAATTAATATGATGATAGATGAAAAATAAATTTTAAATGTATGGTGATATAATAATTGATATATGAAATGTTAATGAATATTGATTGAATATGAATATGATAATGAATAGTAAATGATATGTTTAAAATGTTAATAATATTGGTGTATATATGAAAATTTATTTTAATATAATTTTATTTAAATATAAAAAATGATATGAATAAATTATAATATAAAATGAATGATTTATTGTGAAAAATTAAACTATAATTAATTATTTGATAGTAAATTAATGACTGAATTATAATATTATGTAAATTGTAAATGAATGATTGAATGATAAAAATTATTGAATGAATGTAAATAATTTTGAATTGAATAATAATTATGAATGAATTAAAATAAAAATTAGTTATTATTGAATATTATATGGATATGTTAATAATTGATTTTAAACAATTATGATTTGAATGAATTAAGATTGTATGTTTATGTGAAACTATAATGATTGTATTGTGATGGAAATGAAATATTAATGATGTTAAATATAAGAAACAATGATTATTTGATGTCAAATAATAAATTTATTGATATAAATATTGATTAATTTGTGAAAATGAATTTTATATTGAAATATAATGTTATTGAATAATTATTTAATTTTTTTTTTTATATGTGAATTTATTATATATTTATTGATATGATAATGTTATATGAATTATTAATAAATATTTATAAAATATGATAATAATGATGATGAAATAATGATTATTTGAT
This sequence comes from Tanacetum coccineum, assembly GCA_026074375.1. Lineage (NCBI taxonomy): Eukaryota > Viridiplantae > Streptophyta > Magnoliopsida > Asterales > Asteraceae > Tanacetum > Tanacetum coccineum. The sequence goes on from BQNB010099298.1 coordinate 13,084, forward strand.
ATTGAAAAAAATTAATATAATGAAATATAAATAATGATATATAAAATAATTAATGATTAATATTATGTTTTTTTTTAAATATATTATATAATAAAATTGTGATGTTTGAATGATGAATTAAAATAAATGAATATTTTGATATGATGATATATTTTTTTTTTTTTTTTTTGAATAAATGTTATTTTTAAAAAATTGTTATTATTAAAAATTATTGATTTGATGTTAATGATTAATTAAAATATGGATTGAATGATATAAATGAAAATAATGATTAATTTGTAGAAATAAAAAAATGAGATTGAAAATGATTATAAAAACATGTTTGAAAATGATGATAATATTGAAAAAAATAATATGAATGTTTTTGATTGAAATGAATGGTAAAAATAACTGATGTATGTAAAATGAATAAAATTTAATATGATGTGATTAAAAATTTAAACTAATAAAATAATTAAAAAATTATAATAAAATTTTTTTTTGTTTTTTTTAATTATGATATTAAAATATGATTATATTATACTGATATATATTTAAATAAAAGGATGTGTGTATGTTTGAAATGATATGTAAAAAAAATGATATGTGTTTGAATAAATTTTGATATTGGAATATTGAATATTAAATGATATAATTATGAAATGAATATGGAAATTGTGTTGAAAGTAAATATATTTATAATGTGAAATAATGTAATGTGAAATGATTTAATAATGTGAATGATTAATTAATATTAATGAATAAATATAAAATCTGATGATAATGAATTGAATATGATTGGATATAATGAATAAAATTTGATAATTGAAAAAAAATAATCTTTAAAATATTGATTAAAAATATAAAAATGTAAAATATGAATATATATTGAAATTTTAATGATTTATTAAAATTTAAAATATGCAAATTGATAAATAATTTTAATATTTTATTAATAATTTTGATATGAAAATTATATATAATGTTTTGTGATTGAAAATGTGAATTGATATGAAATGGATTTTGAATAATATTGAATTTGTATTGTTGATTGGTGGAAATTTATATAAAATTGATTTATGAAAATGATTAATGAAATATTGATGATTGTATGAATAATTAATGATCTGTATAAAATAAATATGATGATGATGATGATATGAAAAATGTATGATATTATAAAAATAATTATTGATTATATTAAAAAATGATGATTATGTAAAATTTATGTAATGAATTATAATGGATTATTGATATTGGAATAAATTGTGATTTGATAATATTGATAAATATAATGATTAATATTATATTATTTGAAAAAAAAATTAATATATGTAAATATGAAAATGATTATTGTATATATTGAATTAATAAATGGAAATGTATTATATGATGATTGATAATGATGAATATATAATGATGTATTTATTATAATTATACATTATGTAAACTATTTAAATAAAATGTATATTATGATATGGATGAAAATAAGGAATGATCTAATTGGATTTAATTGTTAAACCATTATGAATATTGATAATAAAATAAATGTAATTTTGAATGATATGTGAATTATGTATTTTGGATTATGGTTGTAAAAATATATGATAATTGTATGTAAAATATTGAATATTTTATATTATAAAAATTATAATAAATTAAATGTGAATATGTTTGTAATTAATGGAATGATATTTTATGAATAAATGAAATATGATTTTAAAATAATAATATAAAAATACATGAAATAATGTAATAATGAGTGTTTAATTGTTTATAATGTGGATAATTAATTGATGATGAATTGAAAATAATTAATTTTTAAATAAATTTTAAATTATTGAATTATGATTAAATGATAAAAATTAAATAATTTACTGTTGTGATTTTATAATGAAAGATTATTTAATTTTTATGAACTGTGAAAATATATGTTGATTGAATGTATATTACAATGATTTATTGATGATGAATTGGAATGAATATTTGATTGAAAATATTAATATATTAATTTAAAAAAAAATATAATAATGAATAATATGTATATGATTGTATTTGTAATGTGGATATTGATAAAAAAAATTATTATTTTGAAGATTGAATAAAAATAAATGAAAATTATTTAAAAAAATATAATTATTGAAATTATGTGTTATATTGACTAAATAATTGATGATTAAAAAGAATGTATAAATAAATTATGATAAAAGTTGAATAATGATAAATTAATGATTATTATTGTAATATGGAAATGTATAACTAAATGATATAATATGAATTATATGATATAAATGATTGAAATGATGATGAAAACAATAAAATAATATTTTTTTTATTAATGAATATGATTATTGATGAATAATATAAAAATGAAAATTTAATATTTATATATTTTAAAAAAAATAAAATATTGTTAATAATGATATAAATTGATATTGATAATTTGTGACTAAATAATCGAATTGTATATGATAAAATGTGATATATAATTAAATAAAATGTATGATTTTGATTGATATAAAATGTAATGTAAATATAATATGTATTAATTAATTATTGGATGAATGATATTGATATATTGAAAGGATAATGAAAATATATATAATAATTAAATAAAATATTTGATGATGAAAATGATACATATTTGTGTGATATAATGAAAATATTAATTCTATATTTATGATTGTATGTAATAATTGAAAAAATGATAATGATTAAAATGATTATTTGTAAATAATGAAAAAAAAATATGATGATTGAATAAAATTTATGATTTGATGATTATTTTGGTTTTTTATGAAGGTGTTAAATTAATAAATGATAAAATGATTATTTTTTATTTTAAAAAAAAATTAATAATAAATAATAATTATATGATTTGAAGGATTTGGGAAAAAAAATATAAAAAGAAAAATGTAATATATTATTGGATGAATGATATTTGATTATAAATGAAATAGAAAATTTTATTGATGAATGATGAAAAAAAAAAATGATATTAATGTGATGATCATATATATAATTAATGTTAATTTATATGATAATGATGATTATAATATGTAATATGAAAATATATTATTGAAATTTTATAAAATATATCTGAGATAAAATATGTTGTATGAAAAATATAATTTTATGAAATATGAATTGATGAAATTTATTGAAATGTATATGAAAAACTTATAAAAAAATATGATAATGATGAATATGTTGAATATATAGTGATGAAATCATGATAAATTAAATATAATATATTAATAAAAAATATTTGATTAATGAATTGATGGAAATAATTTCAAATTTCATAATAATAATGGAATTTTATTTATAATTGATATGATTTTGAATTAATGTTAAATAAATTTGATAATTTATAATGAATATAATAAAAATGAATTGATTAAATTATTGATAATTATAATTGTGAAATAAAATATAATGTAAAAATGAATATGATTAAAATTGAAATGTAAATAATAATGATTTAATATTATTTTGTATGCTATGATATAATATGTGTGATAGTAAATTAATATAATATAAAAAATGTATAAAAAATTATGAATAATGATATAATTTGTAATATTATTATTGTAAATATTAATATTGAAATGTAAATTGAAAATGAATATGATAATAATTGAATTAATTATTATTTTATATGTAAATATTTGATGAAAATTAATGAAATGATGATGAAAATACTTAATAAATATGATGAATAGTGATGATGAATGTTAATAAATAATTAATATAATAATTAAAATGTGAATTATTGATGTGATAAAATGATGAAAATATGATATGAAATGATATTAAAATGATTGGATGTGATTATAAAATATGTAATAACTTAATGCAATAATAAGTTATTTGGTGAATTAATATAATTGACTATGATGAATGAATATGATGTATAATAAATGACAAAATAATTATGTGTAATATAATAAATGATTGAATAATTGTAATATGATTAAAATTAAAATGATAATGAATGAAATATTAAATGAAATGAAAAATATAAAATTGATGATGTGTTGAAAAAAATGAAATAATTGATATTATATATAATGAATTTAATGAATATTCAATGAATTGTAATAATGATGATTGTTGAATTTAATGTGTTGTGAAAAATAAATTGAATAAATGTGTGTTAATCGAAAATAATATTTTGAAATGAAAATTTAAATAATAAAAAATTATTATATGTTGTTATTTATTTGGAATAATATTATGATATATATGATTAAATTTTGATGATTATTTGATGTTATGATTTAAATAATAAATATTTTAAATGAATAAAATAATGTGAATAAAAAATTGAATTGTGATAAAAAAAATATTTTTGATAATATGGGGGATATGTAAATAAAAATGTTTATATAATTAAATGAAAGGATTGTAAAATGATATATAAAATGATTAAATATTGTTGATTGATTATATTGATTGATTGTATAAAATGGATGAAACATTTTTGTTAAATGATTATTGAAATTTTATAATATAATGTATAAATAATTTGAATATATGATTAAATATTGAATTTTTGATTAAACTAAAAAAATGTATAATGATGATTTTTATTGAAATATATAATTTAAATTGTATTAAAAATTAAATGGTGAAGATATATGATTATAATATTTTAATTATATTAAATAATTGATATTATATATAATTATGATATGTTTGAAATATTGTATATTTATGTATGTATGAAAATGAATAATTGAATATGTTTTATAAAATAATGAATATTTAAAATAAATAATTGTAATGGATTAAAATTTTTTTTTTGGGGGAAATTTATGATTATCTGAACATATATTTATTAATGGATATAAAAATGATATAATAAATGAATTATTAATATGAATTATGAAATATATGAATTTGATTATGATTGAAATAATATATAAATTGATTTGAATAAATGAAAATTGATTAATGAATTTAATGAATATTAAATGATTGAATATGATGTAATTTGTAAATTGATTTAAATGATATAATGTAATAAATGAAAAAATTAATTGTTGTATAAATTTTATATTATGAAAATATATGTTTTATATGTAATGAAATGTACATAATATGAAAATATAATAAAAAATGTATATAAAATGAATTTAATATATAAAAAATATGATAAATGATGATAATAATATATAAATATTAATTTAATATGATAAATTAAAAATGTTGTAAAATGTGAAATTATATTTGAAATTAAAAAGAAATTATTTAAATTTGAAATAATATGATAAAAAATAAAAATTGAATATTAATATTGGATGAATGCTAATATATATAATGATTAATATAATTATTATATATTGGTGTTGAAATATGATGATACATGATTCTTAATGTTAATGAATGTATATGAAATATGAATGATATTTAAATAATTATAAATATATTTAATTTGAATAAATGAATGCATAAATTGATGAAAAATATTGTTATAAAAAATAATTGAAATTAAATGGAATATATGATAATTAAATTAATGAAAAAATTGATAAAAAAATTATATGATATGAATAATAAATAATGAATATGATGTTAAAATGGCTGATTGATGATGAATATTATTTTTGATTATAATTTGATAAATGTAAAATGAATGATGAAAATGTTATAATGTGTAAATCTTTGTGATTATATGATGATAATTATATATGATAAAGATTGATGAAATAAATGAGATGATGTATGCATAATATTATGATGTTTAATTATATGAATATATTATTTTGTTGAAATGATATTATATGAATTGAAAATGTTGATTATGAAAAAAATTTTATAAATAAATATGATAAAAATTGTTATGTTATATGTAGGAAGTATAATTGATTAAATGATAAAATGAAAAAAATTGATGAAATATATTAATTATGATTATGTATAATTTTGATTTGATATTATTGATATGAAATGTAAATTAAAAAATATTTAATAATTGATTTGTTATTGAATGTGTTTTAATATAATAATGACATGAATATTTGATGTGTTTGATTTTTAATAATTGAAATATTTAAATTGTAATATAATAAGGTAAAAAAAATATAATGTAATTTCTGAAAGATTGTTGTTTGTATTACATAAAATGATATTTTTGATAATATGATTGATAAAAATAATTATTTGAAATAATATTTTATAATATAATATTTTATTATGATGAATTTAAATAATGAATATTGAAAAGGGATGAAAAAATATTTGATAATAAAAAAAAATGATTTATTATTATGAATGATTAAAATAAATAATATTTTAAATGAAAATAAATAAAATAGGTATTAATGAGCATTATATATTGAAAATGCGAAAATATAGAAATTATATGAAAATAATATATAATAAATGATATATAAAATATATTTTTGATTATTTTTTGTTGAAATAAAATAAATATAATGTTGATGTATGAATATGGAAATATATGATGAAATATTTTTTAATGGAATATGATTAATTTATATTATTATGGATTTGATAAATGTGAATTGAATTAAATAATATTAAATTAATGAATAATATATTGTTATGATTAAATTATAAATGTAAAAAAAAAAAATGATTTAATAAAAATGATAATAATATTAATTTGTATTGAAATTGATTATGAAATAAGATGATATGATGATGAAAATAATTATTCATTTCATATTGCTTATAAAACTCCCAAAATAAAAAAACAACCAAACCAAACAAACCCCCCCCCCCCCCCCAAACCAATATCATCCATATACAACATACCTCCCAAAATATTGAAATTTTATGTTAAAATTAATATGAATTAATATTAAATAAAATTAAAAGTATTATGAAAAAATTGAACTATGATGAAATGAATTCTATGTGATAAATTGAATTTAAATTAAAATTAAATATATTGATGATATAATATACTGTATATAAATAGATGAATGAATATTTAAATATAAATCTTGATTTACAATAAATTTATATATATAATTAATGAAAATATAAATGATTATAAAAAATAATGATATATATAATGAAAAATAAAATTATAAATTGATGTTTATATAATAAATTTTATATATGAATAAAAAAAATTATATGAATTGATGAATTTAATTAAAAAATATAAAAAAAATGAATAAAATGGATATTAAAATATTATAGATAAATATATTGTAATATAATTGATGATATTGAAAAAATAATGAATGATTAATAAATGAATATATTGTATTGAAAATGTATTTGTATGAAATGATTAAATGACTATAAATATGAATATGAATGATGAAATTATGTATGGATATGAAATTGAATTATTTGAAATGAAATGATTGAATAAAATTGTAATGTGTGAATGATTGAATATGAATTTTGATATATTTTAATTGAAAAATAAATAATATATAAATCTGTAAAAAATATTGAAATGTATATGATGAAAAATTAATATATGTAATATTTTTTTAATATGAATATTTAAATTAAAAAATGAAATGATGGAATGTGAAAAATAAAATATTATAAGATAATTATATGATTGATGATTTTAAATATAATAATAAAAATTAATGATAAAAAATGAGACTGTGTAAATTATGAATTATTAAAAAAAAATATATTGATATAATGGCTGATAAATGAAAAAAATAAATAATGATAATAAAAATTTTATGGTATGTAATATAAAAATATATAAAAATTGTGTTTAAAATTATTAATATGTTAAGTATAAAAAATAAAAATGTTATGAATGGAAAAATATTGATTAAATATAAAAAAATATGAATTAAATAAAAATGATAATTATATTTTTGAATGTTGGATGAAATTATATGATTGGAAAATAAAATATTAATAACATAATATATTAAATGAATGATATTATGATTAAATATTGAATAAAATTTAGAAATATATATGAAATGATAAAATTGAAAATATTATAAATTATTATTCTTGAATGTTGATGAAATATGATATTGAAAATAAAATGAAAAAATAAATTTATTATGAATGAATGAATATGAATTATATATGAAATATAATAAAATTATGAATGATGAAATTGAATGAAATATAAAATAATATAATGTAAATATGAATGGTCATAAATAATATATGAAATGATAAAATTTATGATTAAGTAAACCTTACTTGATTAAAACATGAGTTGGAGGACGTAAAATAGGGTTTTTAAGCCCTAAAATCGTCCCTAATAGCTGCTAAACGAACTAGGGTTCGTACCCTCTTTTTATTCTAAAGTTACACTCGGGTTTGTATATATAGAAAAATCGCTATGACGGCGTCGCGTTTTAGTTGGGAACGCCGTCATGATAGAGAATATTCTAGATAATGGGTTGGGTCGTGTACTCTGACGCCGTCGTGAGATCCAGTGACGCCGTCTTGGTCTTCGTTGTGCGGCGTCACGTTGTATTGGTGACGCCGTCTCTTGCTGCTGAGAACATTATCTTGAGTGATATTGGGTGTTAAGGTAGATTTGTCTTGTCCGTTTTTCTCCAAATTGAGCCCAAGTCACGTGTAATTCCTCTCGGACATTAACAAAAAAATCTTAATTTATTAAATATAATAAATGTGTGGTACCCCCCCCCCCTCCCCCCCCCACACACGATTTATTTACCAGTTTAGAAAATGTCACTCCATCTATTAAGATAGTACTTATTATTGTGGTCTCAAATAGATATACCAAGTCAAGTTCTAAAGTCTACAACATCACCGACACACTCATAATTTTGTGGAATTTTGGTTAACATTTGGAAACGGATAAAGTGTTGCATAAGATTCTCAAATATCTACACAAGGGTTATGTGGGTGCGGGTTATGTAACTAAAGATGAGAATTTTCATCAACAAGTATGCTTGATATTTTTGTTAAATTTAGGCATATGGTTGTGTATAAGATTACAGATCATACCTTTTAACCTTTAAAAACCGAGCTACAAATAACCAAAATACGGACTTAAAAAATGCCAAATATATGTTGTTTGTTGCTAATTGTATTTGCGGATGAACGGATAACTAGAGAAAAGGACAGGAAAAACGAAGCCAAAACGACAAAAACGGACATGGGATTGAAAAGACTGTGTGATAGACAAAGCCAAATCGAGAGCTCGAAAAGTCAGAAATCAGTAAAAAGGTCAACAAAAAAAATTCATTGGTCAAAGCCAAGTCAAACACCGACATGGTCAAGGGTCAAAATGAAAGTCAAAGAAGAAAAAAATATAGATATAGGGACTGAAATTGCCCAATTCCCTAAGTTATATTGACACAAGGAAAAGACATGGGTTGATTTTGCAATTTACTGATAAGTAAAATAAAAGGTAAAGCAAGTGGGGAGGGCCAAAATTGCAAGTCCCCATACTTGTATTACACAAGGACCGACTTTGCAAGATCCTTATATGAGTTGAGGGGGCTTTCTTGCCAAACCCTCAAACCCATTTATAACCAAGGACCATGGGTGCAAACACCCATACATCTTTGGAGGACCAAAGCTGTGTCAAACCATAAACTTTGTCCTTGTTATTTTAACTCATTAATCCCCTTTTCCCCGCCCATTTTGCCCTACCAATAGACAAGTCACGGGGATTTCTCCCAGTCTTTCTACGTACGCAGTATTCTCTCAACCCCCATGGGATAAGCACATTCCCCCCTTCCACTGTAAAACACTTCCCAGCTATCAACATTTGCCATGTGTGGCTATCATAATCACCAACTTCGATCAAGGGTTCGGATCAAAGGTTTTTGGGCATTAAGAAAATGAGGGCCAGGATTTATGGTGTTCACTCTCTCAGAACAATAACACAATCTCTTTGTGTGTCTACAAACAAGCACAACAGCAAGAGACGTAATTCCTAAGAGAACCTTGTCGTTTTTACTATATAAGAGGGGCCATTGTAAAGCATTAAGGCGAAGGAGTGATTGTTTTTTAAAGTAGTTAGTGAGTTTTGGATTTTCAGTGTTGTAATTTTCCTAATTTTTAAGCATTTTTCTTTTAAGATTTTTCAAATTCAGCTTCTTTAATTCACTATGTAGAGATTTGTATCTATTATTTGTACTTTACCCAATTTTAAGCAATTAATATTTGCTCTCTCTTTAATTTCATTGTGTTATTACCTTTCAGAATTAAGATTGTTTTTTACTCAATACGCTCTCATAAGCTCTTTTTGAGCTTATATTGTTACAATAAGCTCGAATTCAGTCAAATCGCCTTGTTAAAAGTCTATTCACTTACTTGTTTTTGTTCATTTTATATCAAGCATGATCACTAGAGGTCATTTGATTAATTTTGGGTGGCAGGCTTTGGGAGTAAATAAGCTAATTCAGCGTATTGATTCTTATAGCTCAAGGTTTTAGAGGCTAGGATCCATTAGGTCATGATTTTATGCCACTCAAACTCAACAAGAGTAGCTAAGTTACTGAAACTTCATTCGGTTTTATCTTGTGTATTTCATTTAGCAATAGAAAAATTTGCTTATTCCAATCAGCTATTTCTTTATCCTGTTCAGACTGTGTTAAATCTTGTTTAGACTTGTTTAGCTAGTTTAGTGATTCAAATGCATTGAGTAGTTATAGTTTTAATTCATTGAGAACTTAAGAGTTAAATTTTGTCATTTAGTACTAATAAGCTAGGAGAGAGAAAGCAGCTAAGTTGTCTAAAACTGTCAAAAATAAGTTTGTACTGTCACTAGCTTATTGTCATTTAAAGTGCTTATTTGCTTTGCTTTTTATCTTTTTATTGTTTAAAAATGCTTAAGTAGTGTTAGGCTTTGAAAAATTTCAGTTACACTTAGTTTTATTAGGCTTAAAAGTCCTTCTTAAAAATTAAGGTAGTGTTTGGGTCAACACTCAAAACGGGTCAAAATGCTTTTGTGTATGGGTTATGGTCACTCATTTAGTTTTAGCTTAGGTTGTTAAGCTCATTTAAGCTGTTTTTAAGAGTCTTCAAGTTTGAAAATTGATTTTTAAAGTTTTTCTAAGTCATTCTTTAAACTGTGGGATTTTAAAAAAGGCTTCAAGTGCTTATTTAGAATAAGCACTTGGATCTTAAGTTTTAGTGTCAAAAAGTGAGTCATTGTGTGTGTAAAATAGGCTGTTAACACACTTGGTGTCATTTGACTTGGTAAGACAAATCACCAAAGTTTTTTTTAAGTGTCAGTTTTAAAAAAAGCAAAACCCATTTTCACTATCAAAAATCAGCAGGTTTTTATGGTTTTTAAAAGTCAAAAATTGGTGCACAAATCCATTTGCTAGGGTACTTAAGCTGTTTAAGCTTATTTTCTTAATTTGAGCTTATTTGACAGCTTTAAATAAGCTGTCAAATAAGCCCCTTGAGTTTAGCCTAAGTCTCCCCTGGTGCAAAGGGGTGACTTTAAGCTTTCTTTTCTTAGTTTTTAAGTGTGCTTAAGCCCAAGTTCTTGGCTTATTTTGAGAGCCCACAAGCTCTTAGAAAAGCTGGCTAAGTTTCAGCCCTTAGCAAGCTTATTCGTTGGCTTATTTTTTAAGCTCAATTTAGCCTTTTGACTGCTTTGCATAGCCTAGGTGTAGGGACTGCTTATTTTTCCTTTAGACTTATTCAGCTTATTTTATAAGCCCCTTTTTGCTCTTAATAGCTTTTTTAGGTTAGTATAGTTAGTTGTTAAGCTTCTTTGGCCTTTTTCCTAGCTTATTTAGAGTCCATAGTTTAGCTCTTTTAGCCTTAAGCCTTGTTTTAGCCTTCTGTCATAATAAGCTCCTTTCAGCTTATTTTATTTTAGCTTTTAGCTTCTTGTTGCTTATTGAGGACAAGTTTAGCCCCTTTAGCTTATTTCAGTCCAAGTCCTAGCTTATTTGTCCAAGTGTCCCATGACTTATCTTTTTCTA
>BQNB010099299.1:0-22268 GCA_026074375.1 Tanacetum coccineum
ACACCAACACTTGATGATCTAGCATTATCTCTTTTCAAAGTGTATACAGGATCATCAAAAATAGGAACAGGACCAGGAAGAACAGAAAAAGTCAGAATTAATTACTACTCAAAGAATTTCTTAATCTATTCACATTTCCAAGAAAAAATCAATGAAGTACAAATGAAGGCATTAGCAGATTTTGAAGATCAATTTGAAAATTTCTCAGGACTATTAGCACCATTACCAGAAGACCTCAAGCAGTTACTATGCGGACATCTATCAAGAACTCCAAGACACCATTGTCAGTACTGTGACGGAGGAGTCAACATACCAATGACGGAAGGCTAACAGGAATAAAAGACAAAGACGAATGAAGACAAAAAGAAGAAAGTTCAAGACACAAGAATTATTGATGACACGCGTTTCAACCAGTGGCGTTACCTTTTTTAGCGTGGGAAGGTGTGTTTGTATTTTAGCAATAATGTAAAAAATAATGTAAGGTCTGTAGGCCATGTGGGCCATAGTGTGTTAGGTGGTGTTTAGCGTAAGCAATGACGTAAATAAATAATAATGGAGTGACCCGTGTCGGGCATCCAATAGGTACGTTGCTGTAGATGCCACTATAGCATCTACTTTATTGTATTATAAATAGAGGCCTTGCCTCAGTAATGAAAGTGTGCGAATTTTAAGTGTGTTAATCACCTTTGAGTTTGAAAAACTCTTTCTATCTTTCTGTTGAATCGTTTCGATTCTGAATAGCAGATAAACTATCAATTCATTACCAACAATCGGTACCAACAACCAATTCATAGAATCAATTCACAATTTGCAAATAACACGTTTGAATTAGAATTCAATCCACCAAACATCCAACCACCGTAACCCCACCAATAATAATCAAAAGATTCCTCAAGAATTAATTCAAGAAATCCACTATGCACCAAATAAATCATACGTTTATTTCAAGAATTAATTTGGGTACAAGCATGAGCATGGGTATAGTGGCATCTACAGCAACGTACCAAATAAATCATACGTTTATTTCAAAGTAGATGCATAGGTACGTTGATGTAGATGCCACTATAGCATCTACTTTATTGTATTATAAATAGAGGCCTTGCCTCAGTAATGAAAGTGTGCGAATTTTAAGTGTGTTAATCACCTTTGAGTTTGAAAAACTCTTTTATCTTTCTGTTGAATCGTTTTGATTCTGAATAGCAGATAAACTATCAATTCATTACCAACAATCGGTACCAACAACCAATTCATAGAATCAATTCATCAAATTGCAAAAAACACGTTCGAATTAGAATTACAATTTCAATTCACAAAACATCCTACCCCCACTTGGGTCACAAGCCCACGTTACTTAACTCAGCAGCAAACCTGGCCAAAAATGGGCTTTTTAAATATCACTTTGGTTTTATGTTCTGGCGATGTGGGATAGTTTAAGGTTTTCTACATTTCACTTTACACATGGCCGAATGAAAGTGTCCTTTTATGAGCCAATTTTTTCCAGTGTGAATTGATTTTTTATCCAAGGATGTTTACCGTTGTATAGTTTGACGGACCAGGTGATAGTTTACTAGTGGTTGCTTAAAGCGGAAAACATATAGGTCGGATATGATGTGATAAAACGTGTAATTTTAAGCATTGATTTGTAAAACCTACCCCTTCATGAATGTGAAATTAGACACATTATAAAACAAACAAAAAATCCATATTCCTTGTGGATTGGACCGAACTACACTGACTTAGCTTGGAATCCAGTTTTTGGTTCACATGTTCGATTCCAAATCGACTTTTTGTTTCGTTTTCAGTTCAGTTGGTCAAACACGATTCAATCCAAAACAAAATATCCATGTCTATATAAATTCCTTCAGAAAGTACATTAAAGATAGTTTACGGGAACTATCAATATTGTAACCTTTACCCAATCGACAATGTATTTGTGACAATTATACACATTCACCTATAAACAACTTGGCACTTTACAGAACAAAACAGACTTACAAAGCTGTTCGTAGATAAATGAACTAAAACTAATCAATGCTTAAAATTACACGTTTAATCACATCATATCCGACCCATATGTTTTCGCTTTAAGCAACCATTAGTAAACTATCACCTGGTCCGTCAAACTATACAACGGTAAACATCCTTGGGTAAAAAATCAATTCACACTGTAAAAAAAATGGCTCATAAAAAGACACTTTCATTCATCCATGTGTAGATAGTACTTCTAAGTGAAATATTGAAAGCTTTAAACTATCCCACATCGCCAGAAAATAAGACCAAAATGATATTTAAAAAGCCCATTTGGGCCAATTTTGTTTCCGAGTCTAGTATCGTGGACTTGTGACCCAAGCGGGGGCATTAAAGTTATTGAAGGGCAAAGAGCTCTGTGTGGCACAAGATGGTGCGCACCTATGGCCCTGTGGAGACTAGGAAGGTCTGACCCAACCTTCTAGTTAAGGGGAGAATTGGCTAGGTGAAGGCTATGTCAGCAAAGTACATAAGCCGTTTCGTGATACTCCGAAAGCACAGTTGCATCGCCCCGTTCCCTCAACCATGGTTGACCCCTTCTTGGCTCGACAATAACTTTTTAATATTTTGTATGAACATGATCAACAACGACTCAACCATGGTTGACCCCTTCTTGGCCCGACAATAAATTTTTATATTTTGTATGAACCATGAACCTCTTATATTTTGTATGAACCATGATCAACAACAACGGGTAACTCACCAAATGACAATACAAATTATGCATATATATACACACAGAAGTATATAAATTTGATGGAATTTGTGATCGACTTCTTTTGTTGATATTTATACCACAACATCAAGCTTACTTGAGGTCACTTCTTGTTGAGGCCTTCTCGTTGTGACTTGTGACTAATGTCAAGCCTTCCTAATCTTCACGAGGACACATAGTCTGCCACATCATGTGCCAATACAAAACACCTTCTCGACTACACACATACACTCGATCCAAAGTTCCCCTTAGCTCTTAGCCATCCAAATAACTTTAATGCCCCCCACTTTGTTCACAAGCTACTAGCCTCGGCGAAAGACTGCCCAAATGGTATTTATGAAGATCACTTTCGCTTTAATGTTTTGGTGCTGTGGGAAAGGAGTCTTTGATATTTTACTTATAAGTGCAATTTTTGAAGTACAGAAACCAAATCCGTAGCATATCCCCCCACACCCACGAGCAACAAGTAGTATGTAATTACCTGTGAGATAAAGTATAATGATTGGGGTGAGCAGAAAAACCGAAATACCGAGTAAACCGAAAACCGAAACCAACCGAACCGAACCGAATTTGCCAAAACCGAACCGAACTACAAATTTGGTTTACGGGTTGGATATGGGTTTGACAATCAGAACCGAAAACCGAATTTATTAAATATATATATTTTTTATATATTCATGTATAAAAAAATACCATTAAAATTTTATCCTAATATAAAAAAACACTTTTTATGCTTGAAATTTTTTTTTTCTAAAATATCTATGCAATTTTTTCTTTTTTAATTTCGGTTTTCAGTTCGGTTTTCAGGTTGACCAAAAAAAAATAACCGAACTAACCGAATCGAATTAACCCGATAACCGAACCGATCAACACCCTTATAATGAATGGGCTAACTTTGAAAAACTAGGATAATCAGTTTTTGCTGGTGGATAGGTGAGGCCTGCTTTAGACCATTTTGGGCTTTAGGTTTTACATTGTCAGGTGAGGTGAGTGGTTGGGTCACGTGGTGAGAGAGGTAAAAAATTTAATACAAATTTTACTTTTATCCTTTCAAGAAAATGACCATTACTATTTTCAACGTATGCTATGTATCAATTTTTTGTTACGCATCATTGGCAGGTCTGGATATTGGGCTGTGCAGGAAGTGCAATGCACAAGGCCCATTTTTATTTTGGGGCATCAAAATGTTATATTCTTTTGTTAAATATAGGCCCAATTCTTAATTGTCGGTTTGTGTTTGTCCAAGTCCAAGTTAAACTTGAATTCTCTAACTTTTATAAATAAAGCCTTCAATCTTTTTTTTAATTATTAGTGGCGCATCTATAAGATTCCATACATGTATTTTTTTAGGTGTATTCTTTTCTTCCTTTATAACTTTTTAATTTTTGACGAATTGTCTTTGTGGCATCGACACGCCTACATCATACATGTATCTTTGTTTTAATTAATTGTTTTGTGATTTTTTATGCCTTTGTTTTAGTTAACTGTTTTATGATTTTTTTTCCTTTATAAGTTATTAAAAATTAAAAGTAACTCATTAGAATTGTTCGAATTGCAAGATTGAATCTATACATGTTAGTTTGTTACTCTGCTAGACGTTCATAGGTTTCGAACTAGTATTTAAAGTATTCGTGTTTAAATGGCCTAATTTTTGCTAACCGAACAGGGCACCCAAAATCCATGGGACGGCCCTGATCATTGGTTTAAAGAAATTTTTTTATGTTTGTCACTAGTTTTTTATACATTTATATTTTGAAGTATATGTTTATAGATAATTTAACTCTGTATAAGATAAGCATACATTTGAATATGACAAGTTTTTCATTGTTAGATATTTTCTTAAAAACTAATAATAATTTGTGTGGGTGTGTTTGTTTTAACTTGTTTCGTTTTTGATTGATTTAGTTTGGTTTTGTTCTTTTATTTCGGTTGATATACACGCCTGTATAGGGTGTTTGTTTTTGCGTTTAACAACCCGTAAGGGTGTGTTTAATTGCTGCGTTTTTTTACAACCCAAGGGGCGTTTGGATATGCATTTAACAGCCCCAGCAGGGGCGTTTGGTTCACTGTTTAACAGCCCCAAAAGGGGCGTTTGGCTTGCTGTTTTATAGCCCATAAATGGTGCGTTTGGTACAGCAACCCCAATAAAGGGGTGTGCTTAGTTTTGCTTATTTTTGTTATTTGCTTGATCTCGTTTAGATATATATTAAAATACGCGGGTGTTTGCGACATAGATTGATTAAAAAGGGAAAACCATTGAAATTTATAAATATGAGAAACATCGTATAAATGAATAGGTCATGCCGAAATTTATAATCATTTCTATACTTAGTAAATTTTCACTATAAATTCTATTATTTTAGAAACCCGATAAAGGGGTTAAGTTATATAGTTTTCAAGAGTATTAAATTGTAAATATACAATAAACCGGTAAATAAACAAAAACTATACTTTTACAAACGAGACAACTAGTTTAGTTAAAATGTGTAACGAAATACTAAATTATAAAATATTATTTTATAATTCCCGACTAATAGATAAAATATTAACTTTTGTAAAAACTTTAAAGACGTCATTTATCTAATTCATGACTTTAAAATGTGTGTTTACTTTTATGCAAGAACTCTTTATTAATTTAATTAGTGATTTCTGAACACGTGTCGAATTATATTGTTACTATTATCTTTCTCACATTCCTTATGAAATACTTGCGAAATATTATATACTTTGAATATTTATCCTTCTCGTCTTCCTTTTTCTTATATATAATACGCGCCACGTATTATATATTTTTCTTGTCTTTCATATGTAATATATACGGAATATATTACATACTTCGCTTTTACCTTTCGGTTTATTTAATTTAACCAACCAACAAACTATTATAACTAGAAATCCAAATCTTTTATCAACGTGTCGCGTTGATGTAATCATCCATCGGAAAACCCAAATTCATCATCCTAAACTAGTGGGACTTAGCCGTTAAGTTAAGCCGTAACTCCTTGGTCGAGCCATTCCGTTTTCCGTCTGTGATGTGCTTATTATTTGCATTTCGGCTAATTGTTCTGAAACTTCATGGTGAGTTCATAGCCCCATGTTTTACTTGTTTTATATTTACCTTATAATTTTTGGGGTGAGAACATGCTCGTTACAAACTTATTTACTTTAATGATTTCAAACTCTTATAAATGTTCGTTTGCAAACTCGATTACATGATTGATATCACACTTTGTTTTACTTATGGATTCAATTACTTAAAGCCTTTCTTTTGGAAATACATGGTTGATTTTACTATGGACACAAGTATCTTGATCTACTCTGTAATGTGTTGCCTAGTTTGCGCTAGACCAGTAATGCCCGAACTATCAGAACCGTTAATTTCATGACCCGACTGTGGTTAAGTAGCGCGAAGTGTTATAATAGCATCATTGGGAGGGGCTATTATCACCTATTCGGTGGTGTTAGCGCTTATACTACGGGGCTCCGATAATCGAATATATACCATGGTCGGATTGACTAGGTGATATTGGTCAGATACCTATAGGGCAATTAATTTCTTGTTTGGCATATAATATGCTGCATCGAATTAAGCTTCGGTGTCATGAGCTTAGCGCAACAGTAAATACTTTTATGTGAAGTTGAATCTGTTATAACTGTCACATGCGTACTGTGAAACTTGTGGTCCATACTGCTTTGGTTGAACGTTAATGATTGCTAAATGTTTTTCATGTACTGTGAGTGAAGCAATATTTACTAAATGTTTTTTATTCTTGAAAATGCTTTACTTAAACCTATGATTTCACTCAACTTTATGTTGACCGTTTTAGCATGTTTTTCTCAGGTGTTTAGGTTTGGACTTTTTTGACGTGCTATGTGGAGTCTACGTGCAATATGATACTACCTCCGTCCCATAATAAGTGTCCACTTGAAATTTTCAAAGTCTTTGTTATTGAATTTTGACCATAAATATTTGTATTTGTGTTATATAATACTTAATAAAAGTTATATGAGTAGATTCTGGATTTTTTAAATGATTTCAAATGTATCATTTTCATCAAGTATTATATAACACTAAATAAACATATTTTATGGTCAAAGGTTAGATAAATAAAGACTAAACAAATGGTCTAAGTGGACACTTGTTATGGGACGAGGGCGTAACATTTACAAAGACTTTATATCTCTTTCATACTCGCTGTTTTTGTAAACCAAGAATTTATGCTTCTGCTACATTTTTCTTACGCTTCCGCAAATGTTTAATTTCTTTTGAATCTTGTAAAACTTATCTATTTTTAAAACAAATTACGAGTTTGCCTAAGTAGCTATAACCCACTATGCCCATGAATCATGAACTGTTAATTACTGGATTGTAAGCGCGAATGTTATGAATAGATCTATTTGGGATTGACATCCCCGTTCGGGTGAGTAGCGCTCACTAGTTTCGGAGGTACCGAAACGACGAATGTATACCATGTCGGAACAATTTGGATGTTGCGGGTTGAACATCTACACGGGCACATTATTTGCATTAATTTGCATACATATATGTTGTAGCTTCAGTGTCATGAGCTTAGTGCATTTCGTAATTACATTTTGAGATATTGTATGTGTTACATGTCTTACACTTGGAAATCTTGCGGTCCTACTTTATACATTACTTAAACCTGTGAATTCACCAACTTTATGTTGACGTTTTAAAGCATGTTTTTCTCAGGTCAATAAGGCAAGAACAAGGATACATTGGTGGTCATCATTTTGGGAGTCATATTGCATAAAGATTTGTGTGCATTACATTTTGGAGTAATTGTTATGTATTAAAATCTTTACATTTACAAGATGAACAAGTAAAGCTTTAGGCTTTTGTATCAAACAATTTATTTAATCCAATATATCATTTTCAAACGACTCATATAGAGGTCGTTCTCATATCTTGTGCTATTGATCTATGATGTAACACTCTCAGACCCATATTCCGTTGCGACCCTATTTGGGGGTGTTACATGATACTCGAAAAGGTCAACTAAAAGTTGGTGAGCTCGTAGGTTTAGAAGTAAACCCAATTGTTGTGCTCGAATTTAAGAGTGTGGACAATAGTGCAATATGAAAGTAGAATACATGCAATAGTATTAGAATACAACATAGCAATCCCATGCTATCATAGCAATTCAATAGAATCATATCATTCGGGTAGAATCATAGCATTCAAATAGAATCATAGCATTTCAATCATACCAACCATTCGCAATGGTCTGAGCGCTTATAGTCCTCCGCACCTAAGGCCTACCAGCTGGAGCTAACATAGGTCGGGAAAATTGTCCTTGCATAGAAGTTCACATAGAACTCATGCACAGATAGTCCTCATAACATTCACATAGCAATCATAGGCACATAGCATTGTCCAAAAGAAATAAAGGTTTTGCACATATGAAAAAGCAGTATAAAATGGATTTTGAGTATCATTTCCCCCCAACAGAAAAGAGTTAAAAAGTGGGGCTACAAGAACTCACCTTAACAAAAATGATAAGTAGCTGATAGTGTGATAGTTAAACGGCGTACAACGACTTCTTGACACGACCTAGCAATTCGTTTGACTAATAATTATGTTTGAAACGTGTACTTAAAATTGATGCATAGGAGTTTTGAAAACGTTTCTTATTACAGCTTTTAGTAGTAGTGGTTGTGTGATGGTTGGTGATTTAGACTCGGAGAAGACATGTCAAAGTATGTATATTAGATTTTATATACTTATACTATTTAAAAAAAATAGACAAGTAAAATAACAAGACTTAGATAATAGATATTAAGAAATATGTTCCGGTAATTTACCCGGTAAGCTCAAGTTACCTAGTTTAATTGTATTGATTATAAGAAATGACGCGTTTTAATTACATAAAACAATTTAGAGAAGTTTTATAATTTATAAAATTATAAAATATATTTTTCGTCTTTTAGTCGATTTATTAAAATAATAATATATTATTATTTCGTGTTTTTGTCAAATTTCCAAGAAAGTAGTTTTTAGTAAAAATATTCTAAGTATAATATTTTTATAAAATTTCGGCATGACCCGTTCGTTTATAAAACGTTTTCCAAGGTCTTAGGCCTCATTTTTCAAACACTTTTCCCAATTAATTCAGATTCTGACAAAATGCCAAAATTCATGTTTTCGACCAAATTCTTACCAAACACGTTTCTAAACGACTATTTAAACTATTTTGAACTTCTATAGATATAAGTATACAAAAAATCCGTTTTAAACGTTCAAGTTGACTAGTTTTCACTTATTGGGCCTTAAGGCCTAATATTAGTTTAAAATCTTTAGTTTTAGTATTTAGTCTATAATAGGCCCAATAATAAGTTTACTAGTTAGCCCAATAACATAAGATTTAATAATATCAATAAATCAAAAATAACAAAGTCCAATAAGCAAAGTAGTAAGTCAATGAAATAAGTCGTGTAACCAAATAAGCAATAAGCCGCGAGCTTAATGGACTCATTATGGACTATCCGGCCCAATGACCACAACTAGCTATTCTACCTATTTAACCGATAGTTTCCGACTAAGATAAGCACTATCAATAAGTCAAAAAATAAGCCAAACGAAGGATCCCAAAAATAAGCCGAAGCTTATTGGGCCTTAGTTGGGCCGTGTGTGTATAAGCCAAAACAAACACTTCCAAATGATATATTAAGCCCAAAACACGTCCAATAAGTTATAAAATAAGTAATAGGTACTTCTAGTATCGAAAATGAACTAAACCAAAAGCCACAAAATAAGCCAAGGCCACACAAGGCACAAATAAGCCGCGGCTTATTTGTCCTTGTTGGGCCGAATATAGTATAAGCCCAAACTAAGCTATATAAGCTTAAAAATAAGTCGATAAGCTACGAGTACTTTTAGTTACCAAAATAAGCTATAACAATAAACTACAAAAATATGACAAAAGAGGTAAATGACCAAAACCATTTTCTTTGTGTTTCTTTTAGTGTTCGACGCAACATAAGACAAACTAAGCTATACAAAGCTTATTAATAAGCCAAATAAGCTATAAACTTTATTATGTAAATAACGTTATTTTACCAACACAACCACTATATTATAATGACAAATCTTTGTTTTCTCTTTCTTTCTTGTTCGACCCAAACGCACCCTTTTTATATGTTTTGTAGATTTTCGCTTTTGATTTTTAGAAAACGCACCGCACAACTAACATCTATGCATCATTAGACTACTAAAAGTACAAAAATATTTAAAAGATGATGACTTACAAAAGAGGGTTTTGAAGATGAGATCGACACGAAACCAACAACCCAAACGTTGTTTTTATGTACCCACGCCTATTAGAATCAACCCAGATGAACTTAGACCTTCATGTTCTTGAATCAAATTTGAAAAAGTTAATAGTTTGTGTGTGTTGGTGGTTCGGACAAGCAAGAAGAAGAGGAAGAGAGAAAAAGATTTTAGTGTGTGTTATTTTATCTAGTGTGTGTTTTTCAAATGAGGATAAAACAAAAGGGAATGTGCATGTAAGAGACCATCTAGCTAAAATCAAGCCTTCTTGTTCCCCTTGTGGGGTTCGAACACATGGGCATCCTAGGGGAATCCTAGGTGCTCTCGATCACTTGTCGGGTTAACTAACGTCCCTAGTTCGTGATTTAAAATATGACCCGAAAGTTTCTTATATTTTTAATGAATGCAAAAATATATTTACATAAACTTAGAGTATTCACACCATAGGTTTTATAGATAAACTACTTTAGATTAAGTATAGACCATTTACGGACGTGCCGAAACGCGTTGTTTGACATTCTAAGCCGTTTGCGGGACAACCTCCTGGAAATTGACCAAGTATAGGTATAATCATCCTAATAGGGATAATTAAAGAAAATAAATGAACTATTGTTCAAATATGAAATAAACTGACTACCGTTAACACGGTAACTGTTCTGACTGAACAGTAAAAGTCAAAAAGTCAAAGGATTAAATAGAATAGTATGAGACTGGAAAATTGGCAAAGGTTACATAAGTGACCTATGCAAACGTGAGCGTTTAGGAAGTGATAATTTGAAGTAAAAGACTCATATAGTAGAAGATTGTTGACCGACAGCCGGTTACACCGTAACTGTTTACGCATCGTAAAAGTCAACAGAAGTCAAAATCTGGATTGTTTTATAGATATTCATTGAGATAGAAATATGAAAGTGTGTAGTCATAGTATTTTGGGATACTATAACCTAGGGAAAATCACCGGTTATCACAGATACGTCTTGGATTAATTCCAATAGGAACTCCCAAATATTCAAACGGGAAGTTCCCAACAGAGCACCCCATCAATTGAGCATATTGTTGTAGTTGTGTCTGATGAATGTTTATTCCATAAAGTGCACTTTTTGAGAGGCTAACTTTAAGACCCGACATTTGAGAAAACATGTCAAGTACAACACGAACTTTATTAATTTCACCAGTTGAAGGATATAGAAACAATATGGTATCGTCAGCGAATTGCGAGTGATTTATGCTAAAAGACTCGTCTAAACGTACACCTTGCAGCAAGCCTCTATTCAGTGACGACGTTAACATTCTGCTCATTACCTCTGTCACAAGTATAAACAACAACGGAGAAAGAGGATCGCCTTGTCGTAGGCCTCGACCCATAACACCTTCTTTTGTGGGAGAGTTGTTTATCAAAATGGAAAAGTGCACGTCGAAAATACACGCTGAGATCCAAGAGACGAATCTGTTTGTGAAGCGCATTCCATTTAGCGTAGATAACAGGAACTTGTGTGAGGCACTATCATAAGCTTTAGCAAAATCCAGCTTGAGAAACATAGCAGATGTTTTAGATTTCTTTAAGAAATGCCAAAGTTCATTAACCAACATGACACTATCAGACAAGTGACGGTCTATGATAAAGGCGGACTGATTTTCGCTTACTAATCTGCTCATGACTGATCGTAACCTATTGGCAATCACCTTGGAGAGAATCTTGTAAGGCGCATTGATTAAACTTATTGGTCGTAAGTTGGTGATGTCTTTTGGAGCATTCTGCTTTGGAATTAATACCAGGAATGTTGAGTTAAAACCTTTTGGAAATCTTGCATTTGAGTGAAATTCAACCATCAATTGCATAAATTCAAGTCTAATAAAATACCATCCTCTTTTAAAGAATTCCATTGTAAATCCGTCAGGGCCCGGTGCTTTCCCTTCATCAAATGAAGATAATGCTTCCCAAACCTCTTCTTGATTAAATTCTTGATCTAATGTACTAGCTTCTTGTTCAAGGAGTTTCTGGATGTCCAGTTGTGACCAGTCGATTTGGTATTAAGAGGGAGACTGTTGTCTAGCAAACAAGGAGTTGAAATATGCCAAAACATGCTCTTTGATTTCCGATAGGTCTTTTGACCAGGCTTGATCGATTTGCATTCCAGAGATAAAGTTATTGTGATGTCTGATCTTGTAAGACAAATGAAAGAACCTTGTATTTTTGTCCCCATTGCGAAGCCAATTCACACGAGAGGCCAACCTCCACTTCAGTTGTTCTCTTCTTTTAGCTTCCTTTCTCGACTGTACTAATTGCACTAGGAGATGCTCTGCTTCACTATCCATATCTAGCCACTTAATTTAGTAAACACCCTTAGTTGTTAATTTTATTTCCAAAAAAAAATTCTCTTCACTAATAAGCACTCCTTTCATCCTATTTCAATTGCCGCTCACAAATTCTTTTTCAGTTTAACATAGTTATGATAAGGCTATGTTTGGTTAGAGGGTTTTAGGGGCTTATTAGGGCTTGAGATTTTAAAATAAGTCGGCTTATAAAACAAGTATCGTTTGTCACACAGGCTTATGGATGGTTTTATAAACCATAAACCTCCATAAGCACAAGCCCATAGGAAAGGGCTTACGGGGGCTTATAGCTAGTCACATTATGTAAATACCTTTTAAAATATAATGGATTATCACGTAAAAGCTAGAAATATACGTGAATTTAATTGACGTATTTTTATGCGATTTTACATTAATATGCTTCAGCTTCAACTCATTCGCCAAACAACTTTATAAAAATATAAACTTTAGTTTTCAGCTTATAATATAAGCCTCACCCCCAACCTCAGCCTCAACCACATCTCTAACCTTAACTTCAGCCCAACCTCAACCCATTGTGCCAAACATACTCTTAGACTTCTACAAGTAAATTTTGTTAGAAAATTTATAAACATGTAAATATGACAAGAAAATAAAAGGATGGAAATATCTTGAAATGTACCTTTATTAAGAGAGTGAAAGATATAATCAAATACGGAGTAATATTTTTTGATGAATGCTAAAGTTTCATCTAAACAATAAACAAATACACCACTCTCTACTCATTTACGCGTTTGCAACAAATACTATATAAAATACTAAACTTTAGTTTTCAGCTTATAATATAAGGAGTTAAGTACATTTTTGGTCCTTGTGGTTTGGTGCGTTTTCATTTTTGGTCCAAAATTCAAAAAAGGTTTGGTTTTGGTCCAAAAACATAGTTTCGTTTCACTTTTAGTCCAATTCCGTAAATTTGGACTAAAATTTTTGGACTAAAAGTGGAACGAAACTATGTCTTTTGGACCAAAAGTGTAACGAAACTATGTCTTTTGGACAAAAACCAAACATTTTTTGAATTTTGGACCAAAAGTAAAAACCGCACCAAATCACAAGAACCAAAAATGTACTTAACTCTAATATAAGCCTCACCCCCAACCTCCGCCTCAACCACAGCTCTAACCCTAACTTCAGCCCCAACCCCAACCCATTATGCCAAACATACCCTTAGACTTCTACAAGTAAATTTTGTTAGAAAATTTATAAACATGTAAATATGACAAGAAAATAAAAGGATGGAAATATCTTGAAATGTACCTTTATTAAGAGTGTGAAAGATATAATCAAATAATATTTTTTGATGAATGCTAAAGTTTCATCTAAACAATAAACAAATACACCACTCTCTAGTCTCTACCAACACGCAATAAACAACTAAAACAGAAATGGTCCAGTTGAATAAAAAATTTGGTTAAAATGAGTCCACGAAACATGCATGATGGATCCACTATTCATAAAGTAGGTAGTGAGGATAAAGTCTTCAATTATGAGAAAGAAATAACTTTGACTTTAAAACACGTGTTTTGTGTTCTCACTTTACAAAACAAAAACAAAGCCCGTCGTTTTAGACGAATAGTCGAACATTATTGTTTTTTGAGTTAAGTACATTTTTGGTTCTTGTGGTTTGGTCCCGATTAAATTCAAATATTTTTGGTTTTGGTCCAAAACACATAATTTTGTTTCACTTTTGGTTTAATTTTTTAATTCCGTTAGATTGACTTTGTTTGACCGTTAAAAATCCGGGTACTTTTGTCACTTCATTATAGTATAATAAGAAAATGCACATCGATCCCACAAACTCACACTATTTTCATTTTATTAAATAAAAAACTAACTCTTTCTTTATTTTTTTATTTTGAACACTTCTTTTTCATTATTAACATAAATACACATTTTTTTTCTTTTAATTTACATCTCTTTTTCTTTATCTCCTCAAACAAACAAAAACACTCTCTGTTATCATCTCCAACCATATCACCACCTATCAACCACAACCAACAACGGCCAACCATCGCAACAATCAACCACAAATTTAACCCAGCAACCACAACCACCATCATCTCCGACAGACCACCATCACCTCCGACAGACAACCCTAGCCGCACCTCATCATGCCTCCTAACCCCCACCAACTCGATTATATTTAATACTCCCTCCGTCTCATTTTTATTGTTCACGTTTTCTTTTTGGGATGTCTCAATTTAATTGTCCACCGGTAACTAAAAATAGGATGATGAAGTGATCAAGTTTACTATATTAACTCTTGTGAAAATTTATATTACAAACATTAAGAATACTTAAATTAATTAGCTATGGTAAAACTGTTATTATGTCAAAAAGTAAGAAAAGAAGAAAGCGTAATAACTGCACACCCTAGCCGCACATCATCATGCCTCCTAACCCCCACCAACTCGATTATATTTAATAATCAGTTCTTCGACACTGATAAAAAAATAACCATTCACATACCCACAAAATCTCTTACAACTGAACAACATACCTATTTTCTTTGAGATAATGGTATTCATAAAACTAATCAAACCATAAACAAATTTCTCCCATGTAGTTTCATATCCAACCAGCTTCAACAACAATCCCTAATCAGCAGATCTTCCTACATACCTAATAACAACCAACTACAACAATAAACAACCCTAACCACAGATCGTCATATCAAATCCCATTATACACCTACTACAATAACATCACATATACTTTTACCCACTAAAAAAAATTAATTGATTTGATTTCTTTGTTTGTTTTTTTGTAATGACCCCATGATTTTTGTTGTGAGGTTATTGTTGTCGAATTTTTGTATTAGGTTCTGGGATTTGGTGTATGTTTTAGGATGAGGATTTGTTTTTGTATCGATGATGATAGATGTGTGTGATTTTGTGGATATGGTTTTGACTCAGAGTTTTTGCGGTGAAGTTTATGGCATGTTTAGATTTATATGAAGAAAATTATGAAAATGGGGAGTTTTTTTTCTGCGTATGGTTTTGTGTTTATAATGAAGATGATGAAGATGGAGGTTTTCTTTTACTATGTGTATTTTAATTTTGATGAATTAGATTGTGTAAAAATATGATATAGAGGATGTGTTTGTGATAATAATAATAATAATAATAATAATAATTAAAAATAATTATTATTATATATATTTTTATTTTTATTTTATTTTTTAATTATTATTTTTTATTATTATTATAGAAAAAGATAAATGGAGAGAGAGGGCATTTTAGTAATTTAATCACATCAAGACGAGGGTATTTAAGTCATTTTATATCATTTAGCTGGTCAAACTAACAGTCAACGTAAATTTGGACCAATAGTGAAACGAAACTATGTGTTTTGGACTAAAACCAAAACTTTTTTGAATTTTGAACAAAAAGTGAAATACGCACCAAATCACAAGGACAAAAAATGTACTTAACTCTTGTTTTTTTATACCTTTGATTTTTTTTAACAAGTTAGTAGTTAGTGATTCGAGCTTATAGTGATATTCAATTGGACAGTATGCAAGCCTCAAACCTTCACATTAGAGGATAAACCTCACTCATGCTTTTATTTATTTCCGCCCTTTAAGGTCCATGGTGAGACTCGAACCTGAGATCTTTTCAAGAATACCATCCCAAAGTTACCCTTGCCCCTTGGTGGCTAACTGAGTTAGCACAGTTGGTTAACACTATAACTTTTGAATGATACGCTGAATGATGATGTGATGATTACGTAAAAGTAGCAAGTTTAGTGACCATCGCATGTAGGTCTTATAACACAATCAATAACGCACTTAGTAGGCTACTACTAATAGTTAAAAGGTGTATCTCTTTATATAGAACTTGTAACACAATTCATTTTTATTTTTATTTTTTGACGAAGAGCATCTTATAAAAGAAATCGGAATTTTGACACAATTTTGGGCTATGTGAGAAAGCTCCTAACGATTCACAAGTACTTCCGAAAACATTCCTTTATCCGCCGTGAGTAGAAATGTATCTAGTTGTCGTTGATGAAGGATTGAATGAATTCGCCTTTAGAAGGCGAATATAGGTAACTAGAGATCCGATTGGACATCGTCAGTAAATATATATGATGGAGGTTTTAACGTTTTTAGTAAATGGTTATATGAGATAAACAAAAACCATCATAAGATCATGATACAATTTTTTTTATGCATATATTCTTTATTACTATCGAGTGAAATGTTTATAACATGAATGTAGGTAAAAAAATGTCAAAACGACAGTTTCAACGTCATTATAAAACATACATTTAGCATTACAAAAACGACCAACCAACATGTCGTTTTGGTTGTGGGCTAAATTCGGCCTGTTTCAGCTGGCCCATTATGCGTTGGTTCTTTTTTCCTTCTCTGTTTTTATTTTTACACATATACACACGCGTCCAGTACTCCTTCCTCTTTCTGGGTAGTTCTGTTACTTACCACCGCTCCCTCGGCAAACACAAATTCTCTATGCAATTTAACTCTTTTTAAATTTATGCGCTAATCATCTAAAACGACACTCTAATCCTTTGATCTATGTTTTTTCAGGCAGTGGTGGTTGCAGATAGTCGTCAGCGGCTGTGGGTTTTTTTTTTTTGAAAAGCAAAGATTTTTAGTGGTTGTCATGCGAAATTTATGCGACCGGTGAGCAACAATGAGAACAATAATATCACTTCATGATCTTGAGGAGTTTAAGGATCGATAATCCTGTAAGTTTTTTTTTCTATTAATATTCATACCTAAATTGATTTGAACAGCTTATTAAGGTCCCGTTCCACTTATTGCATAATCTTTAAACTTTTTAATTTTTTAAAGTGGATATAGGAATGGGTATAGTCACTTATATGTAATTGTTCAATATGAATTTTTTTTGGGTGTGTTTTAACTGTTTATTGTGTGTTTTAATGACCAGGGTTCGATATGCTGCTGTCATGATTTAACTTATAGGTATCAGCGCTGCAGACAAAGCTCGCGATGGTTCAGAACTAATTCATACACAACAAGGTGTTGGTAGCTGATTCACAATTCAGAAGAGTTGGGAGCTGTAACAGCAACAAGTATGTGTTAAAGTATATCTTTTTAGTTTGCTTTAATTTACTCTTAATATAGAGGTGAAAAGTAAGATGGATCACACAACGGGTCAAAAAACGTTTGGGCCGAATTTTTTTATTTTATTTTATGTACAAGTCATATACCATACATCAGACGCTATTCCAGCTGACACACTGATAGTTCAAAAAGGCAACCGGGCCGCTCAGGTAATTTACAAAAATATTGTTGTTAATGGGTAATTTGATAACATATTTCCGATTGATATCTTCTGTTGTTTTTACAGGTTTAGTATTACAATGTGGACGAAAACATAACCTACACTCCAAGTCTGCGGGAAATAGTGAAGAAACCATTACAACTGATGTTGGAGTGTCTGACGTCCCCGAGAATGCTGATAATAATGCTGAGGTTGAATGTGCGATAAACACTGCTTCAAAAAAACAATGTGTACGTAATCGTGGTAACAATGTGCTGTCATCTTCTTCGAGTAGTTGTGTGGCATCTGTCAGCCATGATTCCAGCAGCCACGTTGATAGTTTACTTCGACCACTAGCTCGCTCAGGTAGTTTAGAATAACGTTGTTGTTAACGGGTTATTTCGTACAGTGTTGCAAAACAAGGTCTACAAGGCCGATTAATCGCCGATTAGACGCTACAAGGCCACCAACCTTGCCGATTAATGTAACAGGGTCAAACAAATAGGTCAACCGTGGTCAACGGCGATCAACGGTGGTCAAACTTGCCAGAAACCTTCTAATCTTGCCGAAAGTACCTAAAACTCACCGTAAACTTGTTTTGATCACTTATATTAACTGTTTAAATCTATTACAAGTTGTTTTTTTAGAAAAAAACTTGCCAATAATATCTAAAACTCGACGAAAATACACAAAACTTGCCGAAAATACCCAAATTTTGCCAAAAATGCCAATCCGATTAATCGCCGATTAATCCCGCCTTGACCGATTACAAGCTACAAGGTGGTTGACCGTCCGGCTAACAATTCACGATTTTTGCAACTTATTACCGTAAAACACCTGTTTCTTTAATTTACTAGGCATTTGGCTCATCGTTTATTTTTTCAGATTTTCATGATTTGATATATTGGTTCGAATTATATGGTTATCATTTTAAAATATTATATCAGCCCCCATTAACTTGAAATCCTGGCTCCGCCCCTGGCACCGTACAATCATCTAACAAGCTTTAGCAACTTGAATTATTCAAAACCTTGCATTCCCAATACTTGGTCAAAATGGTATGGATTTAAATATTTGTAACTTATAGTCCCAATGTCATATGGTAAAGGTAGACTTGATGGTCCCTAAGCTGGCATTACGAGTGGATAGATGTTCATGTTTTTATAATGAAATGAAAACAAGTTTTGACGTGGCAGTGTTTAGAGTGCTTTCCGGAGTTTGCGAGATAGCGCGCTGGGATCGTGCCTTTAGCTCTTCCCCGCTGCGCGTGTCTAGGTTCCTGCGCGCTACGGGGGGTTACTGCCTCCCCACGCGGAGTTTGTCTCCTGCCCTATATTTCTTTCTTTGTATTTATTATCATCCTTTTGGCCTGTTCTAAGAAAAAGAATATCTAAAAGCTGTCTAATATGCACATTATATGTGTACAACGAGTTTGTAATTTAATCCGCGCGTCCCTGCCTAGGGGGGGTGGGGGCAAACTAAAAAAAAACTTACAGGGGCACTAATTTGTTTGTTTAAATTTATGTGGAAAAGTCGTAAACAGTTAAAAGTTGAGGGTTCGTTTTGTAAATTTTTTTTTTTTTTACCTTGGGCCGGATTTTGGGCTAATTTTTTGGGCCGGCACTGTAGCACTGTAGCAAGCATTGTAGCTGCTACAGTGCCACATTTGTGAATTGTATTATAGCAAGCAAAAATTACCCACGCGTTGCTGCGGGCCATGTTTAATAGTTTGTTTTTTTCTCATATTAAATGACAATTTTTTTTTTCAATAAAAGGATATATATATATTTTTTGGCCCAGGCGGATAGAAAGTCGTAAACGTAATTTTTTTTTTCTTCTTATTTTTGACGAAAGAAGGGGGGGAGTATAAATTTTTTTAATTTTTTTTTTCGGCTGATGAACAGTAACCACCGGTATAAAAAAAATATTGGCCAAATTTTGGGCTAGTTTTTGGCCCGGTACTGTAGCACTGTAGCAGGCAGTGTAGCTGCTAAATTGTATTATAGAGTAATAAGGTCTTAACAAATTTGACTTTAACTACTTTTTTTTTGTTATGTAGTACTCAGGGGCGGATCTACGTATGCGTCACCTGTGGCATGTGCCATACATGATTGTTCATGACGAAGTGTAGTTCTTTGGTGAATTTTTTTGATTTTGAAAGTGCTACACCCATTTGAAAAGACAAATGTGTTTGAGCTATGTTTTGTAAAGAAAAAGAAGATGCAGGGATGAAAGAAGATGAACAGTATTGTTCATTATTTTTTATTTAATTTGTCTTTTAGTTAATTTTTTTAGAGTAAACTGCAAAAATCATCCCTGTGGTTTATAGTTCGTGACACTAATCATCCTTAGCCGATACTATTGACACCAATCATCCCTGAGTGGTGAAACGTTAAACTTTTTGTTAAACTTTTTGCAAAAATCATCCTTTTGCAAAAATCATCCCCAATAAGGATGATTTTTGCTGAACATTTGGCCACTCAGGGATGATTAGTGCCAACTAGTCCTCGGTTGGGATGATTAGGTGCCACGAAAACTACAAACATAAGGATGATTTGCATTTTACTCAATTTTTTTTATTTATCATTTTATAGTGCGACGTAGGGGCTATGCTATGCTCATAGGGTTGATTTAAGTGTTTCTTTTAGGGTGCTACTATTGGTATCCCTTCTGGCCCATCAGAAAGGTACCAAAAAGTACTAAAATGTACTAGTTTATTTTCCTGTTTACAGTGCAACGCATTTTTTTTTCTCAGTGTATGTTCCGTAATTTTTGTCATGTTTAAAAATGTTGTTTCATCACACTTGTTGAAATAAAATAAAAATATTTTCTGGCACGATTGGCGATTTTTATTATGTTCGTCATATAAAGTATTAAAGATAATGACTAAAATAGGAGATCTTATGTACATGGTTCTAAAAGGCGCGTCATGACGTCGCAAAAGCCTCGCAAAGGCGCGAGGCGTAACCTCCACCCCACACAATAGACCAAGGCTTGGGTTTAAGGCTTGACGTGAGATGAGGAGTGAAAAAACGTGATAAGACGCGATAAAACGTAATGCGTGAAGGCTTTTTTGAATTCAATTTCTATAAAAATCGTATTTTTATATAGAAATGAAAAAGATTATATGCAAAGATAGTTTCTTGACTTTATTCCTTATGTATGACACTTTTTGTAAACTCAATATATTTGTAATATGATATAAATATATAAATTTATAAATATTTTTATATTTTGTGTCGCTTTAAGTCACGCCTTAAAAATGCCACGACTCGCCATAGCTCGCAAAGGCGTGAGGCTTGACTATGCCGTCACGCCACACCTCACGCTATTTATAACCTTGCTTATGTATATATGAATGAAGTCTATGTACATGCACGAAGTTTTAGGGGAAAGTTATTTTGGATATCGATAATTTTTTGGACACGAGATGACTCATTTCATCATCCATCTAAAGAAATTAATGACCGAGATTAAAATGTTTATCAATTTTTTATAATTTAAATATCCCATGAATCGTTAATCGTTAAAGAAAACAAATACAAACTTTTTCACGGTATTTTTGTTTTCATTTTTTTCATTAATAAATTTGCAATGAGAAATCACAATGATGATTAAATACTAATCTTGAATATTGGATAAAATCACATTTGATGTTATAAAAAAAAAAAAAAAAAATTAGATATTTAAATAAGTATCTAATCACATGTGATTTCTCATGCACGTTTTAACAACGAAGGAAAAAGACAAAAAAAAAAACGTAAAAAACGTAAAAAAAAAAATATTTATATGTCGAAAGTATATCAAAGTGCCTATCTATAGAAAGATAATTTAATGCTCGTCGTGATGGTATATTTTTTTTGCTTAACGATTATCGACTTACGTGATATTAATATTTGAAAAAAATGATGAAAGTGAGTTTGTTAATATGTTCGTTTTAATATCTTGATCAAATGGAAATGAAGGGTGTGGATTGATCTTGATATCTAAATAAAGTTTGGTATCCAAATAAACTTAAATTCATAGTTTTAGAGCACATGGTACGGTGTTCAAATTGTCGCGTTTTCCCCAAAAATGCCACACGAAAACAACACAACAATACCCCAACTCGTGTTTTCGTGTGTCAAGCCGTAATAGCCAGCCCAAATGGTCCGGAAAGACGCCAGACGATGATGCGAGACACCGTACCGTGTCTCGCGCCGTCGTGTATTTAATTTTTATTATTATCATTATTTATTATTTTTAAGAGATGTGAGGTAACCATAACACCAGAAATTATAGTGTTAACCAAGGAGAGAATTTTTGGTATTGTGGTGAATTGTGGTGTTATGGGAAAAAGTAATGACGTGGTACCACTTTTTGCCATGCACGAAAACTCGACTATACCTTGTGTTCTTAAGATAAATTAAATTTAGTCTAAATATCACGCGTTGTTTTCGATATGTTGTGTATTTTTATAAAAAGTAATTTTAATTAATGATTTTTTTTCTTTCTTTTATTTCCTTACTTAAAACATTAAAGAATAACTTCAAGTAAAAATTGTTATTGTAGACTTCTTATGGAATGTGATAAGCATATGTGAAAAAAATAATTAAATAATGTATATTACTAATTTATATTTATAATAATATTA
>BQNB010099300.1:0-23606 GCA_026074375.1 Tanacetum coccineum
AAGAACTGATGAAAACCTTTACCAAGCATGGGAGCGATTTAAAGAACTCTTGATGAAGTGTCCTTAACATTATTTAACGAAGATGCAGGAGGAAATATTGTTCTATAATGGATTGGGAATTCCTACTCGACAAATTCTTGATTCAAAAGGTACAATACCATCTAAGACTACTGCCGATGCAAAGATAGCCATCTAAGAAATGGCTGAATACTCTCAAAAATAGCACAATGGAACATCTAGGTCAAGAAGTACTAAAACTTCTGACAAATTAGCAGCTATATAAGCACAACTCAACAATCTTGGGAGAGAGATTAAGAAAGTAAATGAAAAAGTCTATGCTGCTCAAGTTGGATGCGAACAATGCAAAGGACCCCATTACTCCAAAGATTGCCCACTAAAAGAAGATGGGAAAACCCTAAAAGAAGCTTACTACACGCAATTTGGTGGACCTTTTCAAGGAGGGGGATATAGAGCAGCAGCTCCGGGATTCTATCAAAGGAACAACGCAAATCCTTCGTATCAAGAATGAAGGCAATCTATGGAAGATAACCCGAGCAAGTTTATGAGTAAATCGGCAAAGAGACATGAAGAAAACTCCAATTTGATTAAGTAAATCCGAGCTTCAACAGAGGCTGCCATTCGAAACCAAAGAACATCAACTAAAACATTAGAGATTCAGATTAGGCAAATGAGAAAGGTACTACAAGAAAGAGGATTTGGAAGCCTACCTAGCTCTACTGAAGCAAACCCGAGAGATCAAGTCAAGTCGATCTCAACTACTATTGAAGCTAATTTATACCTGATACACCGTATTGGATCTTCCTAATATGCCGTACCCACTAGACAAAACCGTACATTCATGTACGAGACAAGACAAGCGACGATTCTATTTCCAAGTCGTTTGAATGGTTATTACTATAAAGAAAATAAGGGATCATATGGACCATAATTCTCAGAAGCTCACTTTGAAGCTTCACAATTCATACCCCAAAAGGAGAAAGACCCAGGGAGTTTCACTTTACCTTGCTTTATTAATAATGTTTGCTTTGATAATGCCCTTGTTGACTTAGGAGCTAGCATTAGTGTTATGCCTCTCTCGACCTACCTTAACTTAGGATTAGGCGAATTAGTTCACACTAAGTTGACAGTTGAATTGGCAGATAGAACAGTGAAATATCCTAAAGGAATTGCTGAAAACGTACTAGTAGGAATTGGTAAATTTGTTTTCCCAGTAGACTTTATAATTCTAGATATGCCCGAGGATATCAAAGTGCCCTTGATCCTCGGAAGACCATTTTTGTCTACCGCCCGTGCTAAAATTGATGTATACAAGAGAAAGATTACTTTAAGAGTTGGGGAAGAAAGGATTGTTTTCACAAGTGTAAAACCTGCTAGTAGTTTAATTAAGAGGGTCTACATGCTAAGTTTAAGAGAAAGAATGGAACTTGATTTAGAAGCTAGGCTTATGGGAGAGACTTTGGTGTTAAATATATCATTAGACCCTTTCTTGGAAGATTACATAGAACTAAATGCTCTAAATGAACCACTTGAGCTTATGAGATGAACTTAATACTAAAATTTATGATTACCCTAGTTATTGTGACTATGATAAGAAGATCCATATAGATTGTGCTCACAACTTAAAGTTTTCTTGCATGATAGGATTTGAATTCACATACGCTAACTTTTTATGATTATTGTATGTCAATGTGATGTTCAAAAAGTTTCATAATTCAATAATGAAAGAAAAGATGGTGTACAAAGGGAATAATGTTATAGGAGCTTTAATGAATGTGCCTATTTTTTTTGAAACCTTTTCTTTTGTGACGGATTTTGCAGTTTTAGAAAATATGGAGGATTATCGTGATGATGGAATGGGCAATGTTATTTTTGGCGAACCATTTTTAAGAGAAGTTGGAATTAAAGCAAGATGGTTCGAAGGGATGATTACCATTTATAATGGTGATAATGAAGTAATTACCAAATGGGGCGATCACATCCGAGGTTTAAACACCATACTAATGAGCAATGCAACAAAATCCCACCATTACTGAAGGTATGTGAGAAAGATGAGAAGAATGGAATCTCGCATGCATACCAAAAGCTTAAAAGGTTCTACAAAGGAGTATTGAATTTAGGACCTGATTACATTCGAGATGCGAAGACGGAAGAATGGCTCACACGCGGGCGCATTAGCGTGCATGAGATGGAATGAAAGGATAAGCTGAAGAAAAGTATAACTTAAAGACTTTGTTGTAAACAAAAGTGCTTCTCGAGAGACAAACCGGAATGTTATTTAATTTTATCAAGTCTGTCTTCCCAGACATCAATACGGCATATCTGCTCCATACCATACGGCGTATTGATTGTCTGGACGTTATCGGTCTTTACCTTTTTATGCACTTTAAAAACATTATTGTCAATTCTGTCAATATGGCGTATTCATGCACATGATACATCATATTCACTAGACTGACTCGTATTTAATTTGTTTAGTTTAGTTTAAATTAACCGTAGGTACCAAGATAGGAATGCACATGTTTTTCCTATGTTTTATACAGGACCTTGTGAAAGAAATATCGACGAATATTGGTGGAGAATTTACAAATCTGGAGATCTTGAAGTGTTGGAGTCTTGAAACTTCAAGGCGGCTGTTCAACACGAATTCTTGCTCAATTAAACTCAACATGGAGAATCTACCGAGCAAATATCAGGGGAGTTTCTCATTCTAATTCTTTTTAAATTCTCGTATTTAATGTTTTATCTATACAACGAGGACGTTGTATAATTCAAGTAGGGGGATGGAATTAGAATGTTTACTTGTCCTAATTTTCACATTAAAATGCTTAAATTATGCTCAAATTTAAAAAAAATTCAAGCATACTTTTGTGAAATTACTTGATACATAACCCGCACACAATAACCCTTGTTAGATATTGTAAGGATTTAACCTATCCATTTCTAAATGTTTACCCAAATTCCACAAAATATGAGTGTGCTGGTGATATTGTAGACTTTAGAACTTGGCTTGGTATATCTATTCAAGACCACAGTGATGAGAACTATGGATTTAGATAGGGTAATTTGTTTAAATTGGTAAATTTTAAGATTACACCCAAAACGCCTTTACATGTTGCTTATTAACTAACTACACTGGTTAGTTAACCCCCGTATAAACCCTTTGTTTACTCTCACTTTAAGAGTAAGATACCCCTAGAACAACCCGTAGAGCCAATCCTTTAGGAAATACACCAATTATTTATTTTGTTACACCTTTACACCTTAGCCTACCCTGTTAGATTAAGTTTATTTTACAGTTGCTAGTTGCTTAAAGTGTAAAGTTTGTATTTCTTGAGTCTTGTGTCAAAATTTTCTATCTTTGGTACGGTTGGAAGAAATTTGCACATCACAAATGGGAATGTATATTATAGTCAAAACTCATGTAATTTTACTACCATCACAATTAATGGTACGTCCGAAGAATGAAGAATTATCGAAGGAATTATCCGGAATTATTATGATCGTGAAGATGGTGAAATTACATTGAGTTTCATAGTATAGTGTTAGCAAAAAAAATGGAAAAATCGCAACAAAAAAGAGAAGGAAAGTTTGAAGATAATCGTTTCGCAACTACCGAAGGAATTACACGAAGGATCGATTATTCGTTGATACAAATCGACGATGTAGAGTATTGTATAAAGTGGAAGATATCGCCACTTGCCTTGTAAAGTATGTAAAGTATGGGATGATTGGGAAGTTGACCGTTACGGGAATGCCAACTTAGGTTGTTGTTTTTTATCTATGATCAAGACGTTGTAAATAGTTGTGTCTTTATCATGGTAACGGTCGGGAAAAAGTGTCTAGCAACTTGTATTTTAGACTTAATCTATTTGTTTTGTAATTTTTATTTAACAAAACAATTTATTCACCTTTCCTAATAGTAACAATGGTTTTACGCGAATGAGGATGTGATCGAGCGTGCATGTCTATTCTGTCGTTACGGCCATGTATGCATGTCTCAGCTGCCTTGTTGGTTTATTACTATTGGTGAAAGTTAGAAGATCCATACCCTATATTACTCTACTAGTCCTACTCTTTAGCTTATTCGAGGTGGGAGTGAGCAGTCACATGTGTCTATCTCGTCGTTACGTGTGTATATGTGGTCCTTTTCGACCTCCTGGAATATTGGTATCGATAAAGATTAGTTAGAGTAATCAACCCTAATCCGTATCATACAAACCCATATTTACCTTTATAAACTTGTTACTCCTAGTCTTTAGACGGTGGAGATGATGGTATCTTGCCAGTTATGAGTAGGAATCTCATCACGAACGAGCAATTTACGAATTATTTACATGTTACACATAAATTAGTTGAGTTGATTTTGGTGTGTTTTCATTCTGCCTATTCGTGAGGTGTTTGGTTGTGTACTTGTAATAGATCAAATAAATGCTTTAACGGAAAATATCCTTAGGGATACATTTTTTATAAACTTCTAAAGGCTACTTGAGGACAAGTAGGATTCAAGTGGGGGGATATTTGATGACATCAAATAACGTCTATTTTATAGCATCATTTATCCCATGTAATTAACTCATTTTGTATAATTATTGCAAAGAATTGTTATTTAATCGTTTATATTTAAGAATTGCAGTAATTACGAAGTACTTGGTGAATATTAGCAAAAGGCGCATTCTGGAGCTTAAACGAAGATATTTTAAAGATTACTATTTTAACAACCAATACGCCGTATCCATCAAGGAAGATACGGCGTATTCGTGCCTGCAGTCACCAAAGACCACAAAGGAAACAAGTCCAATATGCCGTATCCAGGAAAGGCAATACGCCGTATTCAAGTTATATGGGAATAATATATTATGGAAGATATCAAACGTGATCCCTACTCCAAGAAACTTCAATATGCCGTATCTAATACCTTGGATACGTCGTATCGACACCGACTTCAGACTCTATAAATAGAAAACTTAAAAACGAGTTTTAAGTGTGCTAAATCATATTCTCGATACCTAAACCACAAAAGTCAATTTTTAGAGGAGTAAAAGAGCAGAAGGGGTCTTGCAACGCATTCTAATCCATAGGAGACAATGTGTAATTTCTTATAGTTTTGTAATCGTTTAGTTTTTGGTATCATTCGTTAACTCAGTTAGTTTACCTTGGCTAAAATAACTACTCTTGTATTAATTATGATGTTTGAAGGCTAATACCTTCAGGTATTAGCTATTATTATGAAGATCTGAATGTTTGGTTTTATTTATATCTCGATTGCTTAATTTATCATTGAATGCTTATTTATGTTTATCAATTCATACTTGT
The DNA here is from genome assembly GCA_026074375.1 of Tanacetum coccineum. NCBI lineage: Eukaryota > Viridiplantae > Streptophyta > Magnoliopsida > Asterales > Asteraceae > Tanacetum > Tanacetum coccineum. The sequence continues at coordinate 5,335 of BQNB010099300.1, forward strand.
TTACGTGCTTTTGTATGCGACCTATCATTCAACTGGATCTAGTGATACAAACCAAGTAATCTAGATGCCAGGATAGCTCTCCATATAGTGATTTATACATCTAGAATCATAGGATCACAAGTATTGTCCTTTTAAAATGGTGCTAAGGATACGCTTCTGGCTTAACTAGTTAACAGAAATTGCCTTTGGTTTATTAAACATGTTGACTAGTAGGTGAATCTAGATAATTCAATAAGTAATGTTCTGATTCCATTAGATAGTTGGACAAGTAGACCACTAGAGTATAAATTGCCATTAAGCACTAAGTGGGTAAAGTCTCTATGAGCTAGGGTTTAACAAGATCGCCATTGCTTTAATCCTTAAGATAGATTATAATCAGCAAATAAGGACGCTTTATGCGGATGCTTTAATTGTGACAGAATTAATGTGTCTAGATCTTAGGATGAAGTCCCGTCTAAGGTTAAGAATGATATGCCTCTTTGAGATAAGTAATCATTGCACTGAATAAACAAACCAACTTCTAATCGGATTAATGATGGCTAATACAGTTTTCTATCATAAGGCTTGACCGCTCTTTTATCTTCTGTTAATTTGCTTGCGTGTGTTAAAGTGTCTTGAATTGATTATAGTCACTAACCAAACCCGTGCCAGTCTCTCAGGCTGAAACCCCCTTTTACCTGTTAGAATTAGGATTAGAACTAACATAGGATTAGCATAATATAGTTTTCTTATATAAGGTTCGACCGCTCTTTCCTCTTTTGTTAATTAGCTTGTGTGGGTAAAAGTGCCTTTGGTTGATTATAGACACCAACCAAACCGTGCCAGTCTCTCAGGCTGAAAACCCCCTTTTATCTTGTTAGAATTAGGATTTAGACTGACATAGGTTTAACATAGGATTAGGATAGAATAGAATTAACATAGATTAGATAACCAAGATATTAATTAAATTGATAGATTTAACCTCGCTTTAAGTGTTCGACACCCTACTTACCACGAAACTACTACCGATCGGGTACACTGCCCGTTAAAGTGTTGTTTTTGGTTTAGTCGGCAAAATATAATTTAAAAAATTAATCATCTATAAATATACCGGGAGTGGTTGAACGAATGATTCTACCAGTTAAGAACACGAAGCTCTTTAAAGTATACATCGACAATGTCGAAACCTCATTGTGTAAAAACCTATGTGCGCAAGTAACGGTCGAAACCTATTGTGTTAAAACCTATTTGTTCTTGGAGCGTCTTAATGCCAAATACATAAAGAATAAAAAGATGAAGGCTGAATTTTAAAGAAGATTATGGGATCCTGGAATAAATATCTCTTCAAAACAACACCTTGAGGGCAAGGTGGTTGTGAAGGAGTGGGGAATGATACACCCACGGTTTAGGATAATATCATAGTTATTTATGTTTAGGATATGTGTTGAGTCGTATTAGGAAAGTCAATAAATTGTGTTAGGAAAGGATCTTGTTTTATTTATAGGAGTTATCTTGTGAGTCAACTTGTTAAACAAGTTATTGTCTTTTATTCGGTATAAATACCGAATGGTTTTCATTAATGTAATCAATCAATGTTTATGCCAATAAATCTCTAAATCTTCTGTCTCTCTTCTTAAGGAGCCCGCACACGCTTGAAGTGATGCTACTATCCCGATACTATCCGCAAGGGTCGTATCAACTGGTGCTTTCATTGAGAGGGTTTCGATTTAAAGTTCAAAAAAAAGTTACTGTTCATCCATGGGGGTACTGTTCACCGAACACTGTTCATCGTGGTTACTGTTCACCGTTACTATTCAAGGTATTGTTCATCGGGTACTATTCACGGTTACTGTTCATCGACCGAAAAAAAAGAAAAAAAAGGATTTAAAAAAAACTGCACTCATGGATGTTTCGAAGTTTTCAAAAGTTTATCCAAAGAGTTGGATTTTTGCCATCAACAAGTACTTTTCGCTACAAAACACCCATGTTGATCAGTGGCTAAAGATCGTGGGTTTTAATTTAGAGGGTGCGGCTGCGGAATGGTTTCAATGGATGACGAAGAATGGTTTGATCACTACTTGGACCAGGTTTGAAGAAAGCGTAAGGAATTGTTTTGGACCGTCAGAATATGAAGATCCGAATGGGGCGTTATCGAAATTGTTGCAATTGGGGACGGTGAAAGATTATCAACGGGAATTTGAAAAGCTGATGAATCGAGCTACGGATATACCAGACTCTTTGCTCATCTCCTTCTATATTTCTGGGCTTAAACTTCACTTGCAGCGGGAGTTTTTAGTATCAAGACCTACTACCCTGGGTGACGCATTTTCGTTGTCACTAATTACCGAGGCTCGTTTGGATGACCAAGCAGCTCTGGTGGCGGGTACAATGACTAAAACCTTTGGCAACAATGGTGGTGATGAATCAGAATCTTCAGGTCCGGTGACACCAACGGAGAACGAAGACGCCATAGAAAGCGGGGATACCTCGATTCTTAATTCTTTGTTCGGGCACGGAAGACCCCGTTCTCTTCAGTTATTGGGTACAGTGGGTACGGGTAAGGTGCACATTCTAATTGATAATGGTAGCACTCATAATTTTGTCCAACCGGGAGTGGTTGAACGAATGAAGCTACCAGTTAAGAACACGAAGCTCTTTAAAGTATACATCGGCAATGTCGAAACCTTATTGTGTAAAAACCTATGTGCGCAAGTAACGCTCGAAACCTATTGTGTTAAAACCTATTTGTTCTTGGAGCGTCTTAATGCCAAATACATAAAGAACAAAAAGATAAAGGCTGAATTTCAAAGAAGATTATGGGATCCTGGAATAAATATCTCTTCAAAACAACACCTTGAGGGCAAGGTGGTTGTGAAGGAGTGGGGAATGATACACCTACGGTTTAGGATAATATCATAGTTATTTATGTTTAGGATATGTGTGGAGTCGTATTAGGAAAGTCAATAAATTATGTTAGGAAATGATCTTGTTTTATTTATAGGAGTTATCTTGTGAGTCAACTTGTTAAATAAGTTATTATCTTTTATTCGGTATAAATATCAAATGGTTTTCATTAATGTAATCAATCAATGTTTATGCCAATAAATCTCTAAATCTTCTTCATCTCTTCTTAAGGAGCCCGCACACGCTTGAAGTGGTGCTACTATCCCGATACTATCCGCAAGGGTCGTATCAGTTCCACTATCTCCACCATCCCATTGCTTCTTATTTTTATATATGGTTTCCCACCAAAACAACAATACACACGCAATCCATCCCTAGATTCATCAGCAATTAAATTCGTTTTCTAGATGCAGACGGCTCCAGATGATCCGGCGATATGGGATACAAAGTTCATTGAGATTAATAAAGTTTATATTTGCAGGTTTCCAGATCATTTGGACTTCCTCCAACACCAGTACACCTTTTTGAGCGGTGGTGTGATGGTGGCTTGGGGTTTTTAGGGTTGCTTCTGCTTCTGCTTATAGATTACAAGCGGACGATTGTTTATGGAAGAATAAAAACTTTTTTATGGCCTAAAGGTATCATTTTTAATATCTAATTTCTTGATTTTGTTATATTTTGTTATCCCGTAAACTAATCCATTACACAATAATAAGCAAACCAAATAAGCTCTAAAGGACGAAATAAGTAAAGAAGAAAGACAGAAATGAAATGGAAGAATATAAGATTAAGAGGAGAGTTTAGTACATCTTTTACACATATGAAAACACACACATAAATGACCAACACCCTCTCCATGTATAGAGAGGGTTCTATTTATACCTTATGCCTTCACTTAAGATGCATGGGCTTCTTCTTGGGCCGGGCTTGGCTTATCTTAGGATTTGAGCCCAAAATACAGACAATATTAGCTTAACGTCCAAGCCCGTTAATCCCGACTAGCCTATTACATTACAGGACTTCCTTTGACTTAATAAGACCGATAACATTCTTGTTTGACTTAATATAATTAAGGCTAAAAATCTCCTCTAATGTTGAGGTCTTCTTTGATCTCCCTAACGTTGACGTTCTTGATGGAGGTTATCTTGATTTGATTTTATCTTCCCCAATGTTGAAGATATGACGTTTGAGCTTTGCCTTCTTTGGTCTTGTCTTTGTCTTTTCTTGTTTTGTAATTGGCTTTGTGTACATTCTGATTAAGACGATTCGATAACTTTCTTTAGGGTCGTTTATGTGATTTTTCTGCGGCTATGTTTTTGATTTGGTTCTTGAGATCTTAATCTTGCATCGTATCTTGACTTGAATCATTCTTGATTTGAAATTTCTTTGATCTACTTGTGCTTTGACCGACAGATCATACTTATTGCATTCATTGTTTGACTTATAATGATCTCAAGGCTAACAATCTTCCCAAAATACGATTCTTGATTTGACTTTGAAGATCTTTGAGGAAGTTTAGTATCAACAATCTTGATGCTGAATGATTGACTTCGAAAGCTTGAGTATGAGCATGTGGTGATGAATCCGACTTCGCTAGGATGGGGCTGCAACATCGACTTTGTACTGCATTGAATGTTAGTATTAAACAGCGTTTTGGACGAAATGTCTTTGTAATTCGGCATTTTAGGTTGCGAATAATCCACCGGTTCCCGTATTTATAGTGTAAATTCTATACGTGTATTCAGGTAGATTCAAAGAAATATTCTTGACAAGGTGTTTCCAGCTACAATGCGTAGGATCTGTCTACACAGAGGTATTAGATTTATCAAGGCTCTCCTTGTTCTCATTACCGGAACGTCTCAAAGCAGACAACACGGTAAGAGTGAATCAGATAGTTACTATCTTTCTAATTAAGTCGTCAATTCATATACTAGACCAATCGATATCCAGTTGTCACAAGCTCGATTCATATAGAATCTTGCAAGTCACCTACCGCAGAGCTGTTTGATGTTGACTCTAGAAGGATTTCCATCATCACTGTGAATACCTAAAAGTATCACTCAGATGTTCTGGCAAGATCTCAAGGATAATGCGTAGGACTCTTTGATACCAAATGTTATATTGATGAATAACAACTTGTATTTTGACATTGTGTCCTAATGAGATTTATAATTTGATCTCTCTTGGCTCTAGACTTGATTTGTACACTTTGGTTTTAGTAATCGGAGGCTGGAGCTGACTGCCACGTATTCAATATTAACAATCTCGGAGTGAGATGTCAATAGATAACGTGTGTATCTCCGTGACAAATGAGACAAGTTTCTTTTGAGAGAAACTCGAATGGCTGGGAAGAGTTGTGCATTGCATCACTGGGTCCATGACGGATTTCTTCAATACCAACAATCATCATTGTGATTTTGATAGATTATGTATTGACTCGGTTTCTGCCTAAGTTGTGTGGAGGGCTGCTTTGTTTTCACCCTTTATCCATACATTTCTTTTTCATTCTTCAACCCCTTCAATGCTTACCAAGACGTCATCACTAACACCTTGTTGTGATTGTTTTAGTGTTAGCTCAATCTTAGTCGGCATTATTCCCTTATACTTATTCTTCTCCAATCATACCTAAAGAATGCTATTTCTAACTATGGATTGTCCTTGGGTAGATCCCTCCGGTTCCGGTTGGATCATAGGACTTATACCTAACCTTAACCACCTTATGACTTCATCGACGTCGTGAGACTATTGTTGTTGGGTATAGAGATCGAGACATAAAACCATTGATACAGACATTTTGAAATACTCCCCCTACACATGTGCTCCGCGATTCGAAATTGTTTTGCACATGAAGGAAAGAGTTGCACTTAGAGTCTTAAAGATCACATTCTTCTATATCTCATTTTAATCACATTATCTCCCCTTATTTTAAATAATAAATCTCTTAGTATTTGAAATACCAATTGATTAAAATTTATGACATGAAAAATTCCATGAGGAGAAAAATTATACCATGATATTGCATGAATTCATTTTTCTGATAGTTCCTCTTCAACACAGTATGTGGGATACCACTAATTTTTAAAACTTGACATTAGAAGGAAAAAAATGATATGACATCACAAATATGTTGAAGACTGAATGAGATGCCTTAGTGAACAATGTATATTATTAATTGACATTTTAATTTCACGAAATGTTGTTGGATACATAAAATTGACATTTAAGGGATGTACCCAACACATTAAAAAGCTTTGTTTTAAAAGCTCTCCCTCAAAAATTGTTCTACATAAATATGACATTTTGAGAAAAAATTGATACCACAATTTTTAAACTTATTTGAGGAAGAGAGTGTTGAATACATAATTTTTTTTAACAAATACCACTTATTATGAAAAGATATCACAAATTATATTGTGAACAATTTGACATGAAAAGTTCCTTTTTGAATAATTGTGTTCAACGGTTTTTAAAACACATGATAGAAGACTTCTCTTCTATTTGTAGAGTAAGTGCACTGAAGCGTACACGTCCCTATTACATTCGGGTCCGAGTTATGTAATGAAATATAATAAGTCATAGAGAAAAATTAGAAATGACATGTTTTGAAACGTTTGAACTTTTGCTCGAACTTCATTTACACACCCGTGTCAATGTTAATCGACATTTCTAGGTACGTAAATGTTATCGATTCCAAGAGACATGTCGAGAAGATTCTTTTTGGTATTTTTGAAATTTTCTGATTTTATATTTTGTTTTTCTAGATTTTATATTTTTCTATATTCTTTTTGTTGGTTTTATATTTTTGTATTTTTTTTCAAAAATATTTATAAATCAAAATAAAGAGAAAAATAAAAATATTTATAAATTCGATGTTTGATGGATCAAGCAAATTCGTTTGCCAGAACCTCCAGTTCTTCTGGAGTCAAACATCTCATACCGAGTCGTCTGACGAGTTACTTAAACCTATCTTCCGACAGAGCTTTAGTAAACATGTCAGCTAACTGGTATTCAGTTCCAACAAAGAATAATTCAACAATACCCTTTCAACCTGTACCTTTATGAAGTGATATCTGACATCGATGTGCTTGGTACGAGAATGCTGGACTGGATTGCACAAGATGGCTATGGTGATTGCGTACACTTTTCTTTCAGAGGGACCGTAAGAAATGTTGTCTTGACGTCCATTGGTATATGAATGATTTATGTGCGCATACGGCGACGAAATAACGGTCAACTTCCAATCGAGCGACTGGAGCAAATGACTCTTTGTATTGATTCCTTTTGCTGGTTGCCTCCTACCTTAGGCTACAAGAGAGCTTTGTTAGGATTACAATATTTCCTCTTAACGTGTGTTTTTCAGAGCACTTTCATGTTAATGACATTTTGGAGTGTGGTCTGTCGACTTTAATTCCTCTTATCGGTCAAATGGTGAAAAAAATTCTTCCTGCATCGCTTCAATCCATGCAGAATCAGCCATGGTTTCTTTGATGTTCTTCGGTTCAGTTCGACTCACGGTGAGTGCGAACATACACATCTCGCCATCTGTTTCTAGCTAACGTCTTGTTCTAATTGATTGAGAAGGATTTCTAATGACTTGTTCTAACAGATGATCTTTTGTCCAACGATGTTCTAAAGGATGTCGTTGATAGAATGTATGCATGTTTGATGAGTCAACATATCAAGAAGATGTCTCCCCTTGTTCTTGTACCGGTGTACTAAAGATGTTGATAAATTCATCTTCGTCAACTTATGCATATTCTTTATTGGTTTCTGCTTGAATAATGTTCTCATTAGAAGTGATAGTTGGTGCTTGAGTTAGTGCTTGACTTGTCATTTCAGGTGTTGTATGAATGTTCAATAGAGGAATATCTGCAACAACGGTTGTTAAAGTAGATGAGGTTGTATTTTTATGTTGACGTTTCTCAGGAGCATCAGTAGGCAGTTACACGCGGAAGACTTTGAAATAACTAGAGTAGTTCCATTGAGTAATTCATCGAACATTGGACTAAATAGCAAATCCATCTCATTTGACGTTGTTACTGTCTCAGCTGCTTGAGGAACATTTTCTTGACTTTGGGGACCGGGACTTAAACTGTCGTGTTTAAGTGCCGTTGTTGGACATTATGGAACGGGGTCTGACGTGATCTGACACCATTAGAGGCAATTCGTCAAAGTTAACATGAATGGTTTTGACTATCACTCTTGTTCTCTTGTTATATACTCGATACGCTCTTCACTAAGTAGAATACCCTACAAAAATACATGCATCACCTTTTTCCTTCATTTTGTCAAGATTTTCACCATTTTTGACGATGTAGCAAAGAGAGACAAAAATGTAAAAGAACTTATCAGACGGTTTTCGGCCATTGATGATGTGGTAAGGTGATTTCTCATGTCGAGGAATTACGAGTGAACGATTTTGAGTAAAACATGCTGTTGCAATTGCTTCAGCGCAAAAGAACAAAGAAACTTTAGCGGCGCTTAACATTGTTCGAGCAACCTCAACAAGAGCACGGTTCCGTCTTTCAACAATGCCGTTTTGTTCAGGTGTTCGAGCAGTTGACGTTTGGTGTTCTATACCTTCTTTTGCAAAATATGCATGAAGAGATTTGTTCAAAAATTCAGTGCCTCTGTCTGTTCGCACGGTTCTTACTTGAGCATGAAGTCCTCTTTGAACAAGTCTAAGGAAATCAATAAGAACTTCAGGTGTTTCGTCTTTGGATCTCAAGAAGTGAGTCCAAGTATATCTGGAGTAGTCATCAATAATTACGAGAACATATTTCTTTCCATTAATACTTTCTACCCACACAGGACCACATAAGTCCATGTGTACAAGTTGTAACCGTCTTTTGGAGCTCGAGGTAGTCTTTGTGTAAAAAGACTTTCGTTTGGCTTTCCCCAACTCATAAGAAGAACAAAGATGATCTTTGAAGAATTTTAACTTTGGAAGACCAATCACAATATCATTTTTTGATTACAAGTTAATGGAATTGAAGTTCAAGTAAGAAAGATGACGATGCCATAACCAAGCTTGTGATGATGTAGCGTTAGCCATTAAGCAAATTAGATTGGGAGTAGATGTGTCTTGAAGAGTGATGGAATAGAGATCTGTTCCACGAGAACCTGTGAGTAGATCATTGCCTTTCAAATCACGGATATAACATGTAGACTTTCGAAAAGCAACTTCCAAATCCGCATCACAAAATTGACCAACGGAGAATAAATTGTGATTCAGCCCTTCGACGTAATAAACTCTTTTGATAGTGATATTTCCTTAAACCAGATCTCCATAACCAAGAATCGATGCAATTTGATCATTTCCAAACTTCACCGTACCCAGAAATTTCTCCACAAAATTACTTAGAAGCTTGAGATTTCCCGTCATGTGCTTTGAGCACCCAGAGTCGATGATGAATAAAATTATCTCTACGAGCTGCAAAAGAATTAAAAGACGGTAGAGTATTTGATATAGTGGATTCCCTAAGAGTCGTGGGTTTCGGAATAGTAGTAGTTCTAGAATTAACTCCTAGAGGCATACTGACATTTGGTTTAACATTCATTGTACTAGTCTTAGGTTTCCATTTATATCCGGATGGTGTAAACTTAGGGTACCACCAACTACATGTTTTACTAACTTGCTCATATAGCTTCCTAATTATGCTTCTAGGTTTGTTGACAGTGGATTCTGTGGCAACTGTTCTCTTAAGGGATGTTGCAACAGGTTGGTTCACAGTTCGCTTGGGTTCTCTAGTATCAATAGGCACAACCATAGGCATTTTAGTCCTAGAATTCACGCCATTAATATAATGAAGAACACACATATCATGATTGTCATTCAACACACATTTTCCACAAGTAACACAAATAAAGTTGACATTCAAGGTCTTAGCATTCAAACTGTCATTACACGCAGTTACAGACATTTTATTATTAGAAAACTTAAAATTCCTACGGTGGTCTTCTACTTGATGTTTCTTCCCTTCACTATTGTTATGCAAGACTCTATCTTCCAATTGATTGCTCTTAAGTTGTGGTCTGCTAACAATAGTAGTGGAAATTACTCCTGTAGAGAAAGGCACGCGTTTGTTAGTTTTCCTAATGTCTTGAGGCAACTGTTGTGTTCTAGTTTGATTAGGCTTTGTGTGTACTTTATACATTCCTGGAGCAATCACATTTGTGTTCTTTAAAATTGACTTCATATTCTTAGGCAAAATCTATGCAGTGACTGGTTTTGAAAAATCATTGGACACATTATTTGTGGTAACTGACTTTGACTTTGAAAAATCTGTCTTTGCAAGAGAATCTGAAAAAGTAGCCGGTTTACCTAAAACTGACTGTCTTTGACTTTTAAAAGCATTTGGTTGTCGAATAACCGATGATTTTTCAAACTTAGTTTCCACATATTTTTCTTTCATATTTTCAATGAGTTTCTTCAACTCACTTATTGCAATGCCTTTGTCTTGTAATTGAGCTTTCAAGTCTTGAATTTCAAAATATTGTTCACGTTCTTTCATAAAAATGTTTGACTGGTTTTCTTTGAAAGCTTTGTCATTTTTATCTGTTCTTTACATTGTTGTAAAGCAAGTTCAAGATTAATCACATATTTTTGAAGTGATTCAAAACTCTTTGACATTGTTTTACTTTTTGAAAGCTCTTTTTCAAAAAGTTCACATTTGACAAGTTGGTCCACACGATCACATTGTAAATCATTGAATTCATCAAGAGTAGTATATACACCAAGTATATCATTCATGTGATCAACATAATAATATTCCCTGGAAAGTCGGTCAATTTCATTCAAAAACTGTGTTTTTTGAGTTTCCAGTTGAGATTTGAGAGAGTCTACTTCATGTTTAAGAGAATTAAAGTATCTCAAATTTGCAACCATTTTCTCTTTCAAGCACAAGTGAAATTTTTCTAAATCAGCATTGATTCTTTGAATTTGGGGACAAAATTTTCCTTCGATTGTATTTTGAATGAATGGATCTATGTGACCAAAATATGTTCTTTTAGCCATTGTTTGATTGCAAGGTTCCAATCCATCAAAAATCGTGTCAACACTTCCTTTAATTTTGAAAAGTTCTTTAGAGCTTTTACACTTTTGATCCCACGGAATGGATCCATCCATCCGTTTTTCTAACAAAATTATTTGTTTATTAAAAGACTCTTTTGAATTTTCATTTGTGACAGCTGTATGACTCCTTTTTGACATTTCTGAAAAATATCCATGTTTAGGCGACTTTTCACGTTGTGGAACGAATAAATCATAAAGATTATTCAAGTTTTTATAATCAAAAGGTCTGATTAAATTACTTAATTTTGATCGACTTTCTTAGGCAAGATGAATCGTTTCCTCAGATTCAGGGGCTAACATTAAAGCAAGATTATAATTATAGCAACCTATATCATATAGACGAGGATTCACTCTTTGAGCTTTCTTGAGGAACCCAGGTTTTACAAAACTCGTTTTACAATTACGATTAAGCATATTCATTATTTGAACTGATTGACCAGTTTTGTAAACAATATCATCCAAAACTTTGATTTTATTTTCCAAAGTAATAATTTTTTCAAGTTCTTTGTCGTCATGAGTTTTGTGAAACTTAGTCTGAGCCTCTTTTTCTTGTGACATTATGGAGATGGTTTCTTGATGTGCAAAAAGCTTCTTTTTCATATCTGAAATCGTTTGATTTAAATCATTTATCTTTCGAGTATATTAATTAAATGACTTTTCAGATTCCATTTTGTATGACATTAAATCCCTTTTAGCTTTTGCACAATCAATTGCCACCTTTGACGCATAATTCACATCATGATACCTATCAAGTTCAGCTTGAAACTTCTTAAGGTCTTTGAACATCAACTGATTAGTCTTTGACAGTTCATTGTTTGCTTCTTTAAGATGGTTATTTGATGATTCTAAACTTTTATTTTTAGTTTTGAAATCCCTAATTTCACCTTTCAATTTATCAACTAAAGCCTTGTTTGATGATTCCAAAAATTTATTACGGTTGTTGCTGTCATCAATTTCATATTTTAGTTTCTTAATTAAAGAAGCAAGCAAATCACGTTCTTTAGCAAGATCATCAATATTATCCTGGTCATCCTGTTCTCTATCATAACTCATATCCAATGAATCAATAATTATATTATGTTCATCTTGTTTAACTGGATATTGTTCATTAACAGATTCAGGTTACTCAGGATGTTCTCGGTCATTATCAAACACATTATAGTTATCATCATCATTTTGTACCTTTTGTAATGGCTCAACATCAAAGATGGGTCCAGAATTGTCAACATCATCTGGAGTAACCTCTTGAATCTGTGCCATGTACATATAATGTGCTTCTAATTCTTGATCGTCAAGTTCATCATCAGTGTCATCCCTCTAATCAGCTTGCTCTGCATTCAACTAAAATCCAGCTTTCTCTTGCTTACACAATAACATCTTCTCCTTGTGATAAGCTGCATCCTTTGCCCATTTCGGTTTCTGACATTCCCTTGCTACATGCCCATATTCCTTGTAATTATAACACTGAATCCCAGACTGCTGCACTACTTGAGTACCTACATTCTCCCTAGCCCCAATCGGATCTTAAGTATTTAATGTGTTGTTTGAAATTGTGGTTTATAATTCAATTATCTTTCCACGGAATTTACAACTCTATGATTTAAAACACGAGAAGACAAGGTTATTGTCGGGGCGTTTTTACAAATTCAATAGGAAATCCGTGGATATGGTGAATAATTGATTTGAAGTTAAGGGTTGATGTTTGTTAATTAATTTACGTTTTAAGTCCAAAGTCTAAGTATAATTAAAGTCCAAAGTCCAAAGTTAATAGTCCAAGGTTCGAAATAATCAAAGTATTCAAACAGTGAGTTAAACCGTTGGAATCAGGAGCTTAAACCACTGGGAACATTAGTCAAACCGCTGGATAAAAATGTAACAAACCACTGGCACAATTGCAACAAACCGTTGGCTCAATAAAATGGTTAAACCGCTGTCAATTATAACCAAACCGCTGGACTAAAACTTGAATAAACCGCTGACTTAGAAGAAGAACAAACCGCTGGCAAAAGTTCACCAAACTGTTGGCTCATTCAACTAAACCGCTGGCAACTCAAAATTAATAAACCGCTGGCACAAATCAATCAAACCGCTGCCAATTTTGTTTACTCGGTAAACTGCTGCCAGAATTATCAAACCAAACCGCTAGAAACACTTCTTATCAAACCGCTGGCATAGAAAATGACAAACCGCTAGCCAACAATTTAACCCGGTAAACCGCTGGACACAAAAAGAACTAAACCGCCGTTTGGAAAGATATCAAACCACTGCCAAGGATGAAATTGGGCAGAGTAACGTTTCTAAAAAACAAGGAAATAGACAAACCGCTACCTGTATGGCAAACCGTTGCCCAGTGGTTTAAAGCAAACCGCTTTCAAAAAAAACAATTAGCAAACCGCTGGTTGTACTAGTCTTTTGTTTTCTTTCACAAATTCGACAAACAAACAAAAACAAGTACTTTCTTGTCTAAACCTTGTACAAACCGCTATCTAAAGCATAAAACTATGAAAATAAGCTATAATGGCTATGAAAATAAGCTTAATCACTTAAATAAGTCACGAACATCCAAAGATATAAGCTAGGAATATAAAGGTAAAACTATTTCTTGAACAAAGCCATAAAGGACGAGTCTTTGAGGTTATTTAAGAGCAAAAACATGAAAGATATAAGAACCAATAAGCTTAAAATTTCATTTACTCAACGAATAAGCCAAAAGTAATTAAGCCTTAAGCAAATATAAACAAATATGCCACAAACTAAGCTTAAAAGATGTAGAAGATTAGAACTAGAAGCTTTTTAAGCCAACTAAGCCAAAACCAAGTAAACCGTAGGCTTATAAATCAATATAAGCTACGGTTTAGAACAAAGAACCACGAATCACACTTAACACCCTCTTGGATCTTGATACCACGTGTTATCCTACTAGTTAATCCAAACACAACAATAAGCAATACCAAATAAGCTCTAAAGGACGAAAATAATAAGAAGAAAGATAGAAAGGAAATGGAAGAATATTAGATTAAGAGAAGAGAGTGGTGGGAGGTTACACACATGTTTTACACATACATATGAATGACCAACACCCCTCTAATGGGCAGATGGTTCCTTGTATAACCTTTATCCTTTACTTAAGATGGATGGCATTTTCATGGGTTGGGCTTGGTTTAAAACTTTGAGCCCGAAACATGAACAATGTTAAATAAATCCAGCCCGTTAATACCCACTAGCTATTTACATTACAAACTTTCCTTTACTTAATAATGAATCGATAACAATCTTTTTTAACTTAAAATAATTAAGCTAACAATATGAAACTATTTAGGAATTTGAATGGTCTAATATGGAATCGGCAAGCTTCTTTAAATTCAATTGGGAAAAAAAATTTTAAGTGGTGGTGGATTGTTTAGATACAGATGAGGGGGAAAGAGGGTAATAGTGTTTTGGTTACTATACACATGTGAAGTTTTATAGAAATAGTTGTATAGTGTTTGTAATTTAGAAAACATATTTGTTGTATTACTTCTAATACATGCCAAAATCTAGAAGGTTGAGGGGTGGGGATTGCATAGGTTTTGAAAGTATAAGGTATAGTTATGTAAGTATATGAAAGGTGGTGAAGTGTTGAGCAAGTAGTGTATGCATGCATGCAAGTTTATATGACTTATGTAAAATTTACAAAATTAAATGCATATGACTTATAAAGTATGTTCATGAGTATGAAAATGTACTAAATGTATATAGACTAAACTTAGTCTAAATTCGAGATACATTCAAAGTCATTTTCATAGTACGCGGGATAACCGGTTATAAGTTAAAGCAAGTACGTGCGTATTTAAAGTAAACTGTTTAAGTTTTTAAGTAAAAGTAAACCTGAAATTTTTGGGTTGTCACATTGTTACGCCTCTACTTTCGACCTACATCACTATCATGACGATCAAACCTACCTTTTGATCAAGAGCAATATGGTTAGTGAATGTTTTTAATTGTTTGAGTGGTTCTTCATTGTCTTGAAATATTTTGGTATTACCACTTTAAAAAATTCAATAATTGCATATGTGTATGTGAAGGCAATGAATGGGATTGTAACTTATCGGAGGCCATTTAAACTTAAATGTTAATTAATTAATGGAACTTAAAGAATATTTTTTTATTGTTTGTTATATTTGTAGATATTAAATAGAAAAGGCTTAATAGTCATTCGTTGTATTTGGTGGATAATTAAATACAAAATCTAATAGTCGTTTGTTTCAAACAAGGGCAAGTCTACAAGTAATATACAATATGTAAATTATTGCTGATGTTAAGTCTTAAAAATTGGCGTCTTGTTAGAGCGCATGCTGAGCAAATATCAAGGAGTAAAGATGCATTAATGACATTAATCTTTAACACTCAACATTTAATTTAGGGACTCAATCTTTAGATAAATAAGATAAGATTTGTGGTAGAGACATCGTCGTTTGAATAAAAGTATGTTCTTGATGTTGCACGGAGTTAGAAGACAAATAAACTGCACTAACATTATCACAATAGAAAAGCATAGCCGAAGACACCAGCATGTGAAGCTCACATAAAAGATTACCCAACCAACAAGTATAAGCAAAAACATTAACACCATGATACTCAGCCTCAAATCTAAAACAAGAAAGTGTAACCTAACGCTTAGAGGATCAGGATACAAGGTTGTTGCCAAGCAACACAGAATATCTAAAAGTAGACCACATATTAGTAGGGCACCTAGCCCAATGAGCATCATAACATCCAACCAAAGAAGATGTCGAAGCAGAAAACAACTATAAACCATAACTTATAGTGTCTCGAACACAGCGTAAAATGCGCTTTAAAGATAAAAAATAAGGCTCCATTGATATGCTTAGTAAAACATATATGTTTTACCTACATAAGAAAGTCGGACACGCATATATAAGATACTAAAGAATATAAGAGACTACGACACTTTTAACAAAACATTATGGTATGCTATGTATCAAGCAACAAAGTTTTCTGTATATCTCATGTAATATGTTTGCAAATTTAGTTCTTATGGAAGTTGTTTTGCCTTTATGATTTGGTAATCTGTTTGGCTGTTATTTTGTCAAATTATGCGCAGGACGCAACTCAGGGATTAAGCAAAACATGGTGGCGAAAGGACAGGTACGCATTGCATCTTTAACGTCGATTGTTTATATTAATGGCCATTGATATGAGGCAGTATACTTTTCTGTGTACCTCATGGCCTAAAAGTTTGTTACCTATATGTTCTTATTTTTTAGTTCCTGTTTTCATGTTCCCGGTGATGTTGTTGCCCTTAGATTCATGTGCACGCCGCAGGCTAGAGTTTACGCAAAACATGATGGCAATGGTACAAGTACATGTTTTATTCATAACGAAAAATGTTTACAGGACCGGCCGTTGGTGTGAGGCGGTATATTTTTTCGTATATCTCATATAATATGTTTCCAGGTCTAATTTTTGTAATAATTGTTTTATCATTTATGATTTGGTAACCTGTTTAGCTGTCATTTTGTCGTTGGAAGAGAAAACACAGCCTGTAAAAAATGCAATCGCGGTTTGTTCGACATATAGCATCTGATCTTAAGTATAGATCCTGTTTTTCTAGTCATTAGGAAATTGTTAAGTTTGTGTATTTAGACTATTAAATAAAAAGTTGGTATGAAGAGAATGGAAGAAATCGATATGAAACTTTTTTATGATTCCTGGAGGGGATTTGGGTTATGAAGTATGTCATGAGCCATAGACCACCGCTGGAAGCTAAAAGATTAGGTTGTTTATTTGGCGGTCCATTTATCATCTGAATGTTGAGTACGGCATGGAAATCCGCATCCATATGCTTTCGTTTTCCTTCCTCCTACCATAAGCTATTCGTTTAAGGTAGTTCACTCTTTATTTTTTCATGCTTTTGGTGACAAAGGTTTAGTTATTTAAGTTTACAATAGCCTGTGATAATAGAATTATAATTTGTTAAAACTGAATATGCCATGTTTGTAAGTTATTACCTCTTGCAGATTGGTCCTCTTTTAAATATTTTGCTTCCAATTACTTAGGCATTGTTATATTTTTGTGCTTGAGGGTATGCAAACTCTGTGAAAGTTGTAGGAATTTGGTATTAGATTGATGAGAATAAAAGGTTTGGTTTATGTTCGTGCTATCAATGTTTGTGTTATCTGATGTTCTGTTTTTTGCTTTCTTTTAACAGTAAGTAAATCATGATGCGCTATTTTGGTTTAGGTGTGTGGCTTGGGATTTCATCCGATTATGTTAGGGGTCTGTCCAGCTTACCTGATGATCTTATTCATAAAATTATTTTAGAATATTCTATCCGTTGGCTGGACGTGTTTGTTGAGGTATGCTACTCATTGTTTTCATTATTATTATTATTATTATTATTATTATTATTATTTATTGCAATTTAAGATTACCGTTGTTTTAGTTTAAAGCATAAGCAAAATTCGTGTTTCAACGACCAATGTTTTTTCTGCAAGTTTTTAATTGTAATGTTTGAACTTAATTGTTTGAATATTTTACGTTAATGTTAGCATCAATACTTTAAATCGTTGACTATGAGCTCATGGCGGTATGGTTTTATATGTGCTTCATAGGTTGTGATATGACAAGTTGGCATGCCGATACTGTTGTAAGGAGATTTAGAAAGTTAACCAACGAAATACCTTAGACTAGAGAAGAAGAGCGAAAACGATGAAAATAGGTGTTTGATGTTAGAAGTCGAGGACTCGAGGTTAAAGGTATTATCTAAACTTCTTTGCGTCTAAAATTTTCGATTTTACCATACTAGAAAACCTTTACATCAATTTATCCCATCGGTCAAGTTTATGTTTAAATAATGAGTGTTTTTCATGAACTTTTGCAAATCGTGATTTTTCAGCTTAACTTATTAATGCTCAGACCTTAATATTATCCCTGGTAGTTTACACTATCGGATGTTAGTTTAGGGCAATATAGTTTTATATGTAATTTATGGGTTGTCTTCGTGTATCTAATTTAGATAATACTTGCTTGGCTATGATGACTCTGTCACCCGGTTACAACTGTGTTCTATAAGTATTACAATATATGAGCCAGGGCATGCGCATTTTGTATCCAGTTACTAAGGTATTGTTCGTTTTTTAGTTGGGGTGTCCACGGTATTGCAAGTTACAATGTTAATGTTGGTGTAAGGAGAGTGAAAGGAAACGATATAAATTTTTTCAATGATTAAAAATTCCTGTAGTATACATGATATCATAACACAAGCAAGAGATGATGGGTTGGCTACTTTATCTTAGAGAGAGAAAGTGGTCTT
>BQNB010099301.1:0-24955 GCA_026074375.1 Tanacetum coccineum
GGACTCCCTATACAGCCAGTAGCCCCACCGTCACCGGATTACATACCAAACCCAAAGGATCCACAGACACCGCCAGTTCCTTAGGACGAGGATGAGCGTGAGCCTATGTTCATACATGCACATGATCCTGATTACGTACTAGAGCCTGTATACCCTGAGTATATACCATTGGAGGATGAGCATGTGTTCCCAGCTGAGGAGCAGCGATTACCTCCTGTTGATTCACCTACTGCTGAGTCACCCGGGTATATTACTAAGTCGGATTTCGAGGAGGATCCAGAGGAGTATGAGGATGATGAGACAGAGGATGGTCCGGTTGACTATCCTATGGACGGGGGAGATGATGGAGATGATGATGACGGCGATTCATCCGGGGATGACGCTGATGATGAGGATGAGGATGATGAGGACGAGGAGGAGGAGGAGGAGCACTTAGCTCTGGCTGACTCTACTATTGTTGTACCTACTGATGAGCATGTTTCCCCACCTAAAGGAACAGAGCATGTGTTGGCATTATATAATCCTTCACAACTTAATAAGCAAAACTCGAATAAGCCCTTGATAAGCTCTATTGGAGCCGAATATGAAAGAAAGAAAAGAAGGGAGAGAAAGAAACTAGGAAAGTTAGATTAGAAAGAGAAAGTGGTGGATTACAAGTGTTTGAAAATGTAACCAACACCCTCTCCATATGTGGAGAGGGTTCTTTTATACCTTTAGCCATTTACTTGGCACGTGGGCTTTTCTACTTGGGTCCGGCTTGGCTAAACTTGGGCTTTGAGCCCAAAACACGGACCATATTAGATTACAATCCAAGCCCGTTAAACCCGACTAGCCTATTACAATACAAGACCTAGTTTGACTTTCTAAGACCGAAAACATTCTTGTTTGACTTAATATAATTAAGGCTAACAATCTCCCCCAATGTTGAGGTCTCTTTCTTCAAACTCCTTCGGACCACTGATGACATTCTTGTAGGAGTTTGCTTTGATTTATCATTGTCTCCCCTGACATTGAAGAAATGACTTTTGACGTTTATGCTTTGGCTTGTTTTGGTCTTGTCTTAATGGCTTTGATCATTCATGCTTTATGATCTTGATCTTGAGCCTTTATCTTTTGACTTTGAGTTCTTGAGATCGTTATCTTGCATCATCTCCTTGATTTGACTTCCTTGATCAACTTGTGCTCTTGACCAACATGCTCATACTTGTTACATTCTTGTTTGACATATATGATTATAAGTCTAACAATCTTCCTTAAATGGACTATTCTTTATTTGACTTGAGGTGGGGTTCCTTTGATGTGGAGTTTAGAATCAACCGATTTGATGTTCGACGCGATTGACTTTGAAAGCTTGAGTATGAGCATTGTGGTTTATGAATCCTGACTTCGCTGGTATGAGGCTTGCAAACAACGTCGGTCTTAAACTGAAATTTAATAAGACAGTTAGCAATAAAAGATGGAATATGGCTGTCATAGTCATCTTGAGTTCGGTTGCAATTACCCGTTTTCGTTTTATAGTAATAAATACATATACCTCATGATCAGGTAGATTCAAAGAATGCCTTTTACAGGGTTTCCAGCTCAAAGCATAGGATCTTCTAACACAGATGTATTAGATTCACCATGCGTGCTAGTTCTCATTACCGGAACTGCTCATGCAGACAACACCAGTAAGAGTGAATCGATAGATACTATTATCTCATTTGTACACCCATTAATTCTGTCAATACATATATGTGACCAAAATTTGATATCCAATATCACAGCTTTAATTATATAGAATCTTGGCAATTCACCACCCCCTCTCAATAATCATAATTTCACCCTCTTACAAACCCCACAACCTTATCCCACCACCTACACCCACTACATAATATTCAAATCACACATTCACCAATTAAAATTCACAAATAACCCCAAATATCCCAAACATTTAACCCCCACCTTAAAAAATCTAATATACCACCATCTCAAACACCAATCACACAACAATTCACTCTCACTCAATATCCAAAATTAAAACTACCACTTCTTTTCATTCTCCTCCATCCCCCAACAACACACAACCCCCACACACCTCTATCTAATACCCACTCACCATATCTACACACCTATACACACATCTCCCCTATAACAAAAATCTCTCCTCCCACTCCATTCATTTTCACTTTAAATCCAATCCACCCATATACCCATCCTCCCAAACAACCCACACCCCCACCCCCCAATACCAAAATAACTCAACATACAATCCCCTTAAACATCCACATAATAAATTCACCTTTCATCAAATAAAACCCCCAAACACCCACCCAAACCAAAACCACCAAACCCCCCCCCCAACCTCATCACCCCCTCCGACCAACCACCCTCCAATATATAATTAACCCTATAACTCACCACAACTACTTCCAAAAACCAAAAACCCCAACAACACCAACCACCACTACTTCCAATCACAACCACCACATTCTATACCAATTTACTCACCCAAAAAAAAAAAAAAAAACCTTAACATTAATTCATACTTCCCAAACACCACCCACCCCCCAACATCACCAACCATCCCACTACTACCCAAAACTTAACTCACCCCCCCACCCCCCCAAAAATTTCCCAATAACAAAAACCCAACCAACCCCCCACCCCCATATCACAACTCAACTCCCAAAAATAAACCACATCCTCCCTCTAATCCCAACTCTACAACCCTCACCCCCAAACTACACAAATAACACCAAGAATGAGTAGAAAATCTGTGTGACTATCCTATATACATTACACCAAGAAATAACTATAGAGATACAGAACACACTCGCGCACCCAACTACGAGAAAAGTGTGTCTACTCACATATATCTCTCCTACAAGAGTCTAATGACTTATCACATAAGAATGTCTAATATGTCCACACTATATGACCACCCATTTTATCCTCTCCCACCCTACACAAGATACTCCACAGTCTTAACAAGAACCCATCTGACTCTCAATAGAATTACAGATATAGAAAACAACAAAAAAACAAAATACGTCAAAGATCCTCCTACTCTCACAGTCCTCATCCAACCACTAATCATAAATGTATATGTGTCAAGTCCGCTCCGTCCCCTGACAATGACAAACCTCTACCCCAGAGGCTCTCCAATTCTCTATCTCATGTCTCTCAATCACATGTTCACATTCTACCGCTCCACCCACTACCGTGTACAGTCTCAATGCACATTGTGACCCGATATATCCTGTAATTCCAATACTATTCCCCTATATACTACTCATGACATCATCCGAAACCATAGATCTTGATAACACAGTGATATCATAACATACCCCTCTGTAACCATCTGCCCCAATCTAACTCTTGCGCCCCATTATAAAATTCACTCCCCATACGAGTTCTATCTCCTATAGACACCTGTCTTCTCACCTTGCTCAATGTCCACAAGAGTGATCACCCAAAACCTGTGCTCACTTGTACCAGAATCTTCTCATGTGTTCTCTCTCTCACCTCCCCTCACACACCCATATGAACACGTCATCTGAACGTCTACACCATGCGACATCACACAGCCCCACCATCAGATACAACCACTCTCACTCCCCACCCTCCACTCACAACTAGTGCTCATTACCACACTAAAGAACTAGCCGAACGCGTCATTTAAAGTTATGTGTGTTGTAGAATGTGCCTCCTCACCCCCAATCAACTCTCCAATCATAATCCCCAAAACAATGTTGTCTCACAAACTAAAATCCCACACCACTCAGAAAACATCTGTACTCCCCACCAATGGAGAATATCGACACTAAGTCCTATGAGTATAATCCTAATATAAGTGTCTCTAACTCCACCTCAGACAGCGAAACGCTATACCCAGACATCAAACCCGGCTCAGTGTCGTGTCATAACTCCAGAGAAAACAATACCAAAGTAAATACTAGACACACTCAATAAACTCTGTCAACCTGATACCCTTCATCCCATGTAGCTCCCCCAAGACCCCCACCCACACCAAATCTACTTATAAACCTATCTCAACTACTCAACACATTGTTTCTCACTTCCCTCAGCATCACCATCCCATATATGCACAACACCAATGACACACCCACATGATCACAACATCTTATGTATCTACAAAGACTCTGAGATAGCTCACACCATAAACAGTGTCCTCCGAATGTGTACTCCTAGACATAACTCTCCATACACAAGAGTGTCACTCTACACAAATAGCTAGAGTCTACTAACTACACCGACCCTCAAAACAGACTACTGTTATCTATTAAACTCATCGTTACAAATAGAGTCATGTGCATGCTCACACGACCATCGTCGTATGCGACATCTGACTCACGTCAAATCATGATGAGTAATGAGTATGAGAAACCTCTAATATGCTATGTGAAATACATCATAGTAGAGATGAAGTACATAATGTGTACTCATATAAAGAATTAGCTCAGATACTTAAAAATGTGACACTCAATATATATGATAACAAATGAATAGTAAAAGCAGCAGAATATATACACTGATATAGATGTGTTGAAAAACACTAGATGTTATAAAATGTCAGTGAGAGACAAAGAATTTACACACAATCATCAAAGTATCTCAGACATCATATACGATCACAACAACCTGTGAGATAATATCACTCCACACCTCACATAGACATAATATAGACTATGTCAATAAAGAAGTAGATGACCTAGAACTTAAGTCAAGTTGTGTATAAAAATATCTTCTCCTCCACCTACATAGAAGATAAATGACATCCCGTACACACAACTATGTATGAATCTAATCTATTGTGTATTTACTAAATGTATGTGTATACTAATATACATCATGATACAAGAGACTCACACAATCACACAAAGATCGCAGTCATCTAGCTATGTGTACTACTCTAGTATCATAATAGATAACATCTAGAGCAACAATCCATACAGTTACAAAGTGATTAAGATAGTTGTGTGTGTTCCAATGACTGTATTATTACACAGTTGCCTCAAGTTTGTGGAATTACGTCACTATAACACCTAAGATGCTCTCCTATTATGACATATAACACAATAGTGTCTCTATGATTAACTGAACGTTAAAACTAAATTAGATTCTTTATAAAGTATGTGGGTTTAATAGATATACAAATAATGTTTTATGTAGAGATACCTAAATGTGTATAATAGAATAATTTTGATACACTTTAGAGGTGATGACGTGAAGAGAGTGCACTCCATGATTGATTCTAGATACTTGTTGCCTATGACACTGATATAGATAACAATAGACTTATATAGAGAAGGTAGTTTAATAGATAGTTTAATGCGAATAAGTAAAATATCTGTGTGATGTTGTATTCTTGATATGTGTTGTATAAAGCACGATGTGCCTGACTAAATTGTGTGTGTGCATGAAGCATCGCTCTCATAGAGAATACAGTAGTGTCGGTCTGTGTGTCTGAAGTCTGGAAAGAGACTATAGTGTGTATAGAGTATGTTCAATTGTCGTGTGTAGAGTGTTCGGTGGGCATGGAACTAGATATTCTATGATGCTCTCGTGATCACGTAAGAGCGCGCTCACTAATCTGTAGTAGAGATTGTGTTGCGCACTTGAGTCGTCAGCTAAGATTCCAGAGGATTAAGTGAAGTCTTCGTGTGAATATAGGAAGTATGCATAAGATTTGACACCAGACAGGTGAGTCGCTAAGAGAACGTCCAGGAGAAGAAAAAGCAACGGAGCTGAGTTAGTGTCTCCGAAGAACCGGTAGTGTTGTTCTTGAATTATTAAGCGGCAGCATAACAAGGTGAGCGCACCGAGGTGTTAGAGATAGTAGAGTCGAGATGTAGAAGGGAGAGCCACGAAGTTTTTTATAAAAAATTATATTTTTTAAAAACTGCTTCGGTTTCGAAGTATATGTATTAGTAATTTTAAAAGATTTCATGAAGATTAGGATCTTTTCAATAGGAAACCAGATGAACATATTGTAAAGAACGTTGGAAGAGGGGGAATTGTGTAGAAAGGAGGGGAGATAACGATTTTCGCTATATATTATAAAAATATATAAAAATAGTTTTATAAAAATAGTTTGAATTTACTAATCCGACACAGATTTTATAAATTCATTCCCCCGTGAGTTCGCTTATTCGACTGATAGATTTCTCGTCGTCGATTTCTTACGTGTTAGGGAACGAGTTGTATTTTCAGATGACGACTAGTTTTGTTTTTTTTATAAGTTGCGAAGAGCTTAGTTTTGAGTTTTTAAAGATTTAGACATGCACTATTAATTTATTTTTTGCCATTTTTACACAATATTGACCAAAGCTGTTAGAAAAATTAAATAAGTGGTTTTTACGTGTATTTTCGGGAGTCCGTTTGGGGCACTAATATAAAAACCTTTAAGTAAATATTGATTGTAGTATTATTTTGATATGTTTTTAACTTTATGTAGAGATATTCTTTTATAAAACTATTAACTTTTTATATAGAATATCACTATATAAATAATAAAAATTATTTTTAAGATCAAGTATTATTAACCAAATATCAATGTTGGACATCATTATATTTTTCTTTTCGAAACATACTACTTAAACATTTATTTAACAAGTTAGATTTAAATATGGTTTTGACTTTTATAAATTAAACAAAAACTATTAGGTGGTGATATAATTCTATAACTTATAATGTTGTATTTATATAAATTCACAGTTTACTTTTCGACCTATAATTAATTAGGCTGCATTCCGGATCGTTTATGACGATTACTTTGTTGTTTTTGTGATAATCACTACTTTCAATAGAGGTGAGTTTATAGCCCACGTTTTACTCGTTTTACATATATATCACTTTTAGGCTGAGAATACATGCGCATTTACAAAATGTTACATCCTTGTTTTCATAACTTACTTACAAACTAATTTACATGATTGATTTCAAACTCGTTTACATGTTCGTTTTTACTAACTCTTTTAATTGATCGTTATCAAATTACTTTGCAAAATGAAGTTTACAATCTCATTTATATGATTGATTACGAACTCGTTTACCACATACTCATTTACATATCTCGTGGTGGGGAGTACATCACTTGTTTTCACTTATGGTCGCAACAACTTTAGGTCATTCAATTGAGTACGGGAAAGGTTTGGCTTATGTGGCAATGATTCAGTTAATTACGAAAATTGGTGGCGCGATATTTATAAATTAGATCTATCTGGGCGTTGACAACCTTGTTCGGCGTGAGTAGCTCCTCTCTAGTTCGACGGATTATAGACTAACGACGTATACCATGGTCGGTGCATATTCTGAAATACATTTAGCTGGAAACTCTTACAGTGCTGTAAAGATATGCATAATTTAACAAGTTCGAGCCTCAGTATCATGAACTTAGTGTTATCGTAATCACATTTTCGTGACTATTATATCAGGTTAAAATAGTCATACACACTTTATAAACCTTTGATTTCAACATTTATAATTACATTTTTGTGACTATTATAAGGATTGAAATGGTCATACACGCTTCATAAACCTTTAATTTCAGCATTTATACTTACATTTTTGTGACTATTTGTTATTATGTTAAAATGGTCACACACACTTTATAAATCTTTGATTTTAACATTTTACTTACATAAACCTATGAACTCACCAACTTTATGTTGACACTTTTAAGCATGTATTAAGAGCAGAGTGAACACAGCTACTTGACATAACTGATGTTGCTATTGGAGTCACAAACTTTTAAAGATTACTTTTTAAATGACACATTTACAGGTCATTCTCTCACTATCTTGTGCATGGTTTTATGAAGTAACCTTCCCGGGACCCTTATTTTGCTGCGCCCAATTAGGGGTGTTAAAGTTTGAACATCCTTATGTTTGATTAAATCAATCCACACGACACAACATCTTTCTCGATGGCGTTGAAAAATATAAATAGAAACAAAAACTATGACTATAAAAGAGGAAAATAGAAATTAGCCTCCATCTTGAAAATTAACAAAACGATAAAGAGTCTATAGCATAATAACCAAACAATTTTCCACACGATCTAATCATCCCATTAGCTCTGATACCAATTGTGGTATATCCTATATCATAACACGGGGTCGATTCTTGGATTTGGCTAGTTTTTAGAGAGAGAAACACTTGAGAGAGAATATCTAGAGAGAGAAAGTGTTTTTCTATGAAAGTAAAATAATGACTAGCTTCCCTCTTCCAAAGTTGGAAGAGGCTATATATAGTACTTACAATATACCGGGTATTCGTACCCGACTTAAAACCGAAAAACATACTATTAACTATTAAACTACGAGCTATAATAAACAGTAAAATACACGGGGTGACCAAGTCTTTTTCTAATATCTAACAATAAATATAAGAGTAATTATTTAGCCAAGGTAAACAAACCGAGTTAACGAATGATACCAAAAACTGAACGATTGTTGGGATTAAAAGACTTCTTGATGATCTTAGAGTTACTGCTGCTCATGTGTGTGTTACTACTGCTAGCATAAAGTTAGTGTTGTTCATTAACTTTAATGAAAAATATGCACTGCTAGTGTAACTTAGTACTGCTAGTGTAACTTAGTATTGCTAGTTACTACTGCTAGTATATGTTAGTACTGCTAGAGTAAAGTTAGTACTGCTGAAGAAGATTGAAGAAAATATTCTAAGTAGTTACTACTGCTTGTACACAGTTAATGTTGTTGGTGTATAAGTTACTACTGTCAGTGTTCAAAGTTAATGCTGCTATTACAAAGTTACAACTGCTGAAAAGATTAAGACTGCTAGAAGATTTTCTACTATCAGAGAAAGGATAAAGAATGCTCAGAGAAAAGATAAAGATTGATTGGAGATCAAGAATACTTAGTTGATAAGGATTGTTATTTATAGAATAGATTTTTGAGAATATTCTAAGTTTTAGGAATATAATGTAAATTGACTAGGACTCCTTCGTGTATAAAAGGAGGTCCTAGGGCATAGAGTTTGATATCTTTTGTTTTAATATCGTTATAGCTTTAAGGTTTTGTAACCCTAATACTAGGAGAGTATTTGTATTATTTATAATAATAATATTAGAGCTTTTATTGTTGAATTATATTGTTTTGTATTACTGTTTCATTGAAGAATTCTTCTTATATTAAAGATTAGATTCCGCATAATCTTTGATATATTTTACGAAGTTTCTATCATAGTTGTGTAGGATTTATCTTGCATAACTAAACCTTACACAAGCTAAGGAATTCAAGATCCATTCAAGTGGGACTAACAAGTGGTATCAGAGCTTGTTGCTTTAAGAAACTTTACTAAGAAGACATGGATCAAGACTCAGTACATATGGTGGCTGCATCAAAAGTGCCTATGCTCAAACTAGGTAAGTATGAGATTTGGAGGATGAGGATGGATCAGTACATCCAGATGATTAATTATTCTCTATGGGAAGTCATAGAGAATGGTAATGCACCCTCAATAACAAAAGTTGTTGAAGGTGTTGAGACTACAATTGCTCTTGCAACTGCTGAAGAAAAGGCACAAAGGAGGTTAGAGTTGAAGGCAAGAAGCACTTTATTGATGGGCATCCCTAATGAACATCAATTGAAGTTTAACTCCATCAAAGATGCCAAGTCATTGCTGCAGGCTATTGAGAAGAGGTTTGGAGGGAATGCTGCTACTAAAAAGACTCAGAGGAATCTTCTAAAGCAGCAGTATGAAAATTTTACTGCATCTAGCTCAGAGGTGTTAGATCAAACCTTTGATAGGCTTCAAAAGCTTATCAGTCAGTTGGAGATTCATGGTGAAAGTATCTCACAAGAAGATGTGAATCAGAAGTTCTTAAGAAGTCTGTCACCAGAATGGAACACACATACCATTGTGTGGAGGAACAAGCCTGAGATAGATACATTAAGCTTGGATGATCTTTACAACAACCTGAAGATCTATGAACCAGAGGTCAAAGGGACATCAAGCTCAAGCACAAACACACAAAACGTAGCCTTTGTGTCCTCAAACAGCACCAACAGTACAAATGGAGCAGTTAATACTGCTCATGGTGCTACAACTGCTAGCACTCAAGCTACTGCTGTTAACTCAACAACAATTGACAACTTGAGTGATGCTGTCATATGTGCTTTCTTTGCAAGTCAACCAAGCAGTTCACAACTTGACAATGAAGACTTACAACAAATTAATCATGATGATTTAGAAGAGATGGACTTGAGGTGGCAGATGGCTATGCTAACTATGAGGGCAAGGAGATTCTTGAAGAACACTGGAAGAAAGATTACTGTTAATGGTAATGAGACCATTAGGTTTGATAAGTCTAAGGTAGAGTGTTACAACTGCCACAAAAGGGGACACTTTGTAAGGGAGTGTAGGGCTCCTAGGAACCAAGAAAACAGGAATAGGGAGAACACAAGAAGGGTTGTGCCAGTGGAGACAACTACTTCAAATGATTTGGTATCTTGTGATGGTTCTGGTTATGATTGGAGTGATCAAGCAGAAGAAGGTCCAACTAACTTTGCACTCATGGCTTACTCTTCTACAAGTTCTAACTCTAAGGTATCTACTGATTCAAATTGTTCATCATCTTGTTTGGAAAATGTTAAAATTCTTAAAGAATAAAATGAACAACTGTTAAAAGACTTAAGGACATCTAAGTTAAATGCTATTACTTATAAAACAGGTTTAGAGTCTGTAGAAGCAAGACTTCTAGTTTATAAGAAAAATGAGTCTGTTTATGAGGAAGATATCAAGGTCTTAAAACGTGAGATTCATTTAAGAGAAGTAGCCATTACAGAGCTTAGGGCCATTACAGAGCTTAGAAGAAGTTAGAACTGACTTAAAAAACATAAAAGATGAAATTTACGCTGACGTAGAAAAACTTGAGAATTTATCTAAAAGTTTAAGCCAACTAATAGACTGTTAGATAGTTGATGAGTGCAAAACAGGTTTAGGGTATAATGTTGTTCCACCTCCCTATACAGGAAACTGTATGCCTCCAAATCCCAAATTTCGTCATTCTATAGTCTAGAGATTTTTTGTGATTGAGGCCTATAGTTAGTGAGCTCAGTTGAAGCCTGTAGTTTGTGACTAGGTGAGCTAGATAGTAAAGCAAAGCCTAAGGTTGTTAGGAAGAATAATGGTGCTCCAATTATTGAGGATTAGGTGTCTGATAGTGAGGATGAAGGATGTGCCCAGGATAAGATAGGAGAAGAAATCTGTTTTTGTTAACCTAGTTTTCTAAAATGAGTTTGTTAAATATGTAAGAGTAAGTAAAAATCTCTAGGAAAGGTAATCAAAATAGGCTGAACACACATAGTCCTAGAGGAAACCAAAGAAACTGGAATAATATGATGTCTCAAAAACTAGGAAGTAATTTTGAGATGATTAACAAAGCTTGCTATATGTGTGGAAGTTTTGATCACCTGCGGTATGATTGTAATAACCATCAGAGACAGTTTAATAATAAAAGGATGGTAAAACCAGTGTGGAGCTATACTCAAAGGGTGAATCACTAGAATTTTTCTAGAATGACTCGCCCCAGTCTTAAAAGGAACATGGTTCCAAAATCAGTATTAATGAGGTTTGGCCTAGTATCACTTACTAATGCTAGACTAGTTAATACTGCTCTACCTAGAACAACAGTGAATAGTGCAAGTCTAATGACAAATGTTTTTAATAAAGCCCATTCAACTGTTAGAAGGCCCATTAACAAGAATACAGCATTTAAAAACAGTAATTTTAATCAGAGGGTTAATAGTGTTAAGGATAAAAATGTTAATGCTGCTAGGCTAAAAGCAGTAGTTAATGTTGTTAGGCCAAAAGCAGTACTTAATGCTATTAAGGGAAACTAGGTTAATGCTGTTAAGGCCTCAGCTTGTTGGGTTTGGAAACCAAAGACTAAAGTAATAGACCATGTTTCTAAACACAACAATGCATCAACCATCCTAAAAAAGTTTGATTATGTTGATGCACAAGGCAGATCCAAGTAAGTGATGGCTTGGGTCCTCAAAAGAAACAGACTTTCTTAACTAATATGCAGGGTAATCCACAAATAGATTTACAGGATCAAGGAGTGATTGATAGTGGATGCTCAAGGCACATGACAGGGAACATGTCCTATCTTACAGACTATAAAGAGAAATATGGAGGATATGTTGCCTTTGGAGGAAACCCTAAAGAAGGGAAAATCACAGGAAAAGGTAAAAAAGCATGTGATGATGCAGGAAAAGCTAGAATGGAGACAGTACCTGGCAAAGATTACATTCTTCTACCATTTTGGAATGCTTGATCTCTACCATTCTCTATATTTAAAGAGTTATCTTGATGCTGGATTCAAACCTTCAGGAGATGATGTAAAGAAGGTTACTGAAGAACTAGGAAAAGAAGGTGGTGATTCAAATAAAGATAGTGAAAGTAATGATCAAGAGAAGGAGGATAATGTTAACAGCACTAACACTGTTAATGCTACTAGCACAAATGAAGTTAATGTTGTTGGTGTAAAAACAAGCATTGAACTTCCAAATGATCCAAATATGCCTGAATTGGAAGATATTGTTTATTCATGTGATGATGAAGATGTTGGTGCAGAGGCTGACATGAACATTTTGGATGCATTTATGCCTGTTAGTCCTACTCTAGCTACAGAATACATAAAGATTCATAGTTGAACAAATTATCTAGAGACTTGAAATTCAGACCTTAAACAAGAAGAATGACAAAGTTTTTGGAAGAACTGGTTTTGTTTAGTTTTGTTCAGCAAAGGAACAAACCATATAGATTCAAAATTAATTGTTTGCTTACTTTTTATCACAAAGAAACCGAAAGGTAATTCAGATATTGAGTGATCCTTTGCGGATAGAAGTTTATGCAGGAGGGAGCTTTACAATTCAATTATAAAAGTTTAGTCCTGGTGGAGTTACCAAATGGAAAAAGGGCTATTGGCACTAAATGGGTTTTTAGAAATAAAAAAAGATGAAAAGGGAAGTGTGATTAAAAATAAAGCAAGATTGGTTGCTCAAAGGTACACACAAGAAGAAGAGATTAACTATGATGAAGTCTTTTTAAGACATAACTTTAATTAACGCTTCTCGTGCTTAACATTTCTAGATATTGATTAAAACGCTTAAAACCGATTATATCGTATCACAATACTAGGAGCTTCATATTTATGAGTTTCATCTTGTAATTACGTTCTGACTGTGTTGTTGGGTTTTACGATTTAAAGTGCCATAGCTCAAACGTTTACTGAGATGACTTCTGAATTTTATGATGGCTCCATACCCATAAAACTTTTCGATCGTCCGAACAGTGTACAATAATTCCAAACTCCTTCAATTCAAACTCGCATTAACTCTAATAACTTAAAGTTTAGAAGTACCAATCTTTAAGACTCAACATTTATTTTCTCACGTGCGTGACTGGCTGTTTACTATTATTTGCTTATTTCATCCTTCCCCTGTTAAGATTGTGATAAGGTCGTGAGCTTTCATTTCAGAATATTTATTACATCTACCTATCAGGTGAGTTCATAGCCTCGCTTTTCAATCTTTTGATTGTTTTATAAACCCGGAGGGGGATACATGCTTGTTACAAACTCTTTTACATACTCGTTTATCTTATAACAATGTGATTACTTTTCAAAGGCTTAAAATTCTAAACCCCCATATTCAATTTTTGAAACTACATTTTTTAAATCCTGTGATCATGATATAAACATGAATGCAAGTGTTTTATAAATGTATGCTATCCAGAAAGAATTTATTTACCTAAGTAGCTTCCAGTTGCCATTATTTACATATCATGAATCATTAATTACTTGCATTGCGAGTGAACGCGAATATTATGAATAGATCTATTGGGGGTGATGGCTCCCGTTTGTATACCCATGCTTGGGGTAGCCAAACGCACTATATTTGTCCTAATAGTAACTGGCCTAGTTATCTTTCTCCTCCGGGCGGACATCTGTCCATAACAATTTCACTACGGGTGATTCTCTGTTAATGTATTGATGTCATGAGCTTAGATGCAATAAATAATGTTCCCCATGATGATTGTCCCTGCAATACCAGTATTTCCACTATAACTTGTATTTAACTATTACATTTTAAACCTATGAATTTCACTCAACCTTTGTGTTGACCCTTTTTATGCCTATTTATCTTTTAGGTAATTAAAGCAAGTATAGCAGGAGTGGCAATGGACATGAAGATGGCTAAACTTGTTGTCATTCAATTTTATGTTTCTAGATTTTAGGACCTGCTTTGTAAAAACTCTGATTTGAATGAAATTATAAACATATCTTTTGAATAAAATTGTTCTTTTTGGGCGTTTTCTATGATTATGATTGTTGTATCATGAAGTGATACCCCCATATCTAGCTTCCGTGCTATATTGTAAAATATGGGAAGGTGTTAACTGATTGGTATCAGCGTCATGGTTATGGAGAACCAGGTCAAAGAACCTTAACTATAACCACATTTCTTTTCTAGCCATTAAAGTCCTCTCTGTGCCATTTACATTTCAGAAAAAGTATGTAAATGATACTTATCTATCTATACTATTACATAAATATCTGTATGTTTATTTACAACTGGTTGTTAATTAGAACGATGTCTTCCCCAAACCACTCTACTTCCAATATGTGAGGATGCTTATTCACTCAAATGAATTTTCTTAACTATACTTCGGTTTCTTCAGATTATTTCCCTGTGTCATTGGGGATGCAATTTCTTTCTAAACTATTCGAAAAACTCTAACGATTAATATGATTCCACCGGTTATTCTCATCTTTCTACAATAATACTTATTTGAAGGACGTACACGCAATTTATGCTAAGGAATTACCTATTTCATCACCAGATCCTATTACTCCACCAGCTATTTTGACTCTATCTCTGATATTACCACCATCACTACTATTTATTCTCGATATTTCTTTATTCTAAGAGAACATATTACCAACTAAGAAGCGAATCAAATTCCCCATCTTCTTCCTCAACGACGTTACTCTTATTTATCCCTGGAATCAATACCTATGATTTGGTATCTCATATTCCTCAGTTTATACTACCTACCCACCTTCAGATATTTGAAATAGGTTATTGTCATTACGATGTTTGAAACATCATGAGGACAATTAGATAGATATTTTGAATTACTTAGATTGAAACATGCTTATCCTTCACCACATCGAGAAAATGGAGGAAGGAACGTGTATGTGATAGGATTGATCATACGAAGGAATAGGGACGAAACTAAGCCAAAATCAAGAAGAATCGTACTCTGATTATCAAACTTCTCAAAAGAAGCGTTAGGGCAACAAAGGATAAGATTGCCTTTGCTTACTACGAATTACGATCTTGAATAAATCATAAGAAAATCCAAGCTCGTCACCTAACGATCAGGGAGATCTTTTAGGATGTCAATTATGCACGGTGTAGATCAAGAAACTTTAAAATAGTTTATAGCTTTATCCTAGCACATGGGATGTGTTTGGTATATAATAAAAACGCTTGTATATCTTGTCAGTACAGTAAGAAGTCAAGTTAAATTATAAAGGATATCCAGTTTCGTATCTTGTATTGTTTCCACTTATCGCTCGCTTTTCTTATCCATCATTTCCACTAATTGCATCATTATCTCCGTCTTCATGAATCATACCATAACCCCTAAGCGCTTAAAATTCAAAAATAAGCATTTCTCTTTAAGCATTTTAAGCATCACATTTTCTTTTAAATATTACCTTTCTAAACTTGTGATGTCATTCTTACTACATGTTCTCTTATGTTGCTAGAATGCCTCCCGCAATTAAGGACATCAACGCATCCGAAAAACACCAGCCATTACTTTGGATGCCATCCAGGCAATTGATTGCTAATTTTCGGCAGGCCTTGGAAGCACAGCTGATGACCATGGCAAGTGCTAGCCAATCCCAACAGGAACACCTATCTTACTGGAAACTCTGCAGTGAAAACGGGAAACTACAAAGAGTTTATCAGCTGTCAACCTTTCTACTTTAATGGTACGGAAGGAGCAGTAGGCCTTATTCGCTGGTTTGAACGAACCGAATCAGTATTCTCTCGAAGCAGATGTGCTGAGGAAAATAAAGTAACATTTGCTACTGGTACTTTAACTGATGATGCCTTGTCCTGGTGGAATGCATATGCCCAGCCTATGGGAATAGAGCAAGCTAATCAAATCACCTGGACTGAGTTAAAAAGGCTTCTGACAAACAAGTATTGTCCTCGAAACTGAGATTATAAATTGAAGATGAATTTCATGTCTGACTGTAAATGGAAGTGATCTCAAGACTTACATTAGAAGATTCCAGGAATTAGCCCTTTTATGCCCAAGCATGGTACCAAACACCGAGAAACTTATGGAAGCTTTCATCGGGGGACTGCCGCAAAGCATTGAAGGAAACGTTACTGCTTCAAAACCTCGTAGCTCTAGAAGGATAGCCACCAAACATAGCTCACCAGGCTAATGACCAAATAATTTAAAGCGTAATTATGTGCAAGAAAAACCATGATCACAAAATGAAGTTTGATGTAGAAGGAACCTCACAACAACAACAAACTATTCCAATTAACAAACAACTATTCCAATCAATCGTGACAAAGAGACTTACTCAATGATCGCAACAATTTAATAACCACTCTAACAATCACATTGACAAAAATAATACCCAGTTAACCGTAACAATAACACCGCAACATGTATCACCATCCGCAGCATATGGAAGACAGGAAATCTTCAAGGCTAATGGAAACCATGGATATAATGGACCTCATCCCTTGTAGGAAGTGTACACTACATCACACAGGATCGTGCACCGTCAGGTGTCAGAATTGCAAAGTAGGCCATCAGACTAGAAACTGTAGGAACTAAGAACTTTTGTTTCCAAACATCACTCTATCTCTCAACCAAATCTCGAGACATGTAACATAAGTATCAACTCTTTTAGAGTTTCATATGTAAAGTTATCCATGAATTAATAAAGTGATAATTCCGTTACATCTTGTTATCTGGTGGTATCAAAACTCGTCAATTCTATCATGTTCAACTCTGAATACTCTCGTTATACCTTTGAAACATAAATTATCCATCTTTGCAACATAAATTTTCATCCTCGATTATATGGGCGTCAGTACAATCAATTCATGATCATATCATTTTCTACACATCTTATTTTTATGCTTAGGTAAGACGATTTATGATCATCTTATTAAAAAGAATTAGGTCACTTCTTCATTTGAATAAGGAAATTATAAATCTCTGAACTATGAATTTATAAATTCTCAGTTACAAGGAGTTGCACGCTTCTTTTTGTAAGTGACAAATTATAAATAAGTAGGCTTAAGTATATAACATATGTACAAACAAGTTTCTTTCTATCCGTTTGTACAAACAATTTCTTATTTATGATAATTATTACCTTCATCATCTGTTCATTTCAAAATCTGTATCTCACGTGATTAGCAACTCTCTTACAAATTGATAATCATTCTTTGACATCACTCATTCCATGATCTCCGTATTCTAAAAACTCTCTGTTATATTCTGCAACGTAATAACAAAGAAACACATAAGAAGATATACAATGTCAAATGATTTCAATACCACTAGGTATGAAAATTTTGACAAAGACTTGTGATAGCATTCTTATTCGATGTTGGCTTTTAAATAGCGATTCTTTACGATCAGAGTAGCACACCAGAAGCATGGTAGGCCTGATCTGGTGAAACTCACCCCTTTTTATACATATATATAAGTGTAAATATATAGATATAGTACAAGGATCAAGATACGCGAGACCAAGAAAACCGGAAGCAGTATAGAGTGTTCCCGGGTCGTTATGTCCCAACGAGGCTAGAGATGGAAAATCGCAAGACGATTGATGATTTGTGTTTGGATGTCACAAGGAATGATTATAAAGATCAAATTCATGCCTAGTACCTACATCTATATCACTATAACTTTCAATTAAATCTCGGGATGAGATTTCTGTAAGGGGTGGAGACTATAACAACCCAAGAATTTTCATCAACCTATTTTACTATGATCACAATTATACGGGGAAATTTTTTGCTTTATTACATTACTTGCATTGTCAATATCTCAGTATGTCATGTAACTTACATAACTAAAAGGAGAACGACTCACGCAACCTATCTATGGCAATCCTGTCTTCATATATGTCAAGCAAATATCATAAAATGTCAAGTCAATATCTTAATATCCTTATTACAAAGTACATTATTCCTATAATGTACCATTCACAACGTTATATCAAAACGGGCTTTAAACCGTTACCGTATGCCTCTAAACCCTAAATTCATGAAAGATTAACATCTAAAGTGAATGCACAAACTACTAAAGCATATGTACAAGTAATATAACATCTCATTTGAAATATAAACTCCCTCCAAGTCAAAGTACAAGTCCTTAAAAGCACAATGTACAATTCATTAAGCATGATCTCTAAAATAGCCGTTTTACCTCCGTTTTCATTCCAGTTTCTTCACCACCACTCTTGTGCAAGCTACTACACTCAATGTACAATGTGTAAACCCCTAATTATTCTATCATATGCTTCATACAACAATTTTATAGTCAAAACCCCTAATTTAAAAGTCAGAAACCCTAAACCCGACAAAATATTAAATCATGACCCCGTTTTCTGTTCTTGGTTTTATCCATCATAACCCCAAACCAACACTCAAATAAGTTGTAATAACTTAAATTACAACATTAACAATCATATCCTATCATCATTTCATCATTTCAACAACAATATTCAAGAATTAAACCCAGAAAACCCTAATCTAGTTTTAACCCTAAAACCTAAAACTAGGCCCTAGTTCAGAATCAGATCAGTCTATAAAACATAGGATCTGAGAAATATCAATAGGATCTGGATATTAAGTGAAAACACTAGGTTGTAGCCCTATGTCTTGTGATCATTTTGCCGGTGGAATCAACCCGATTCGACGTCGGATGAATTAGTTACAGCCGAAATGGCAAAGGTACGCAGATTCTGCACACCTGTAGTAAATGGCTATTATCTCTAAATTTTTCTATAGTAACCCTCAAATATGTAAAACTAAACGTTGTAGAGGACTCAAATATCTAACAATGCTCGGTGGTTTGAGCTTCAACGGAATTACGGTTTGTAAATGGCAACCATTTTACCGAGACTGATGTTGGCTGTCCAAAAACAGCCATGTATAAATCAAACCAAACACCCCTAAAACGTCTAGAACCACCTCCCACCTTTGCATTCTAGCCTTCCTTACTTTTTACTCAATTTTGAACCAATTCAAACCATTCCAAGTGCAAATAACTTATGTAAACCTCTTCTAGAATCCTTTAATCAGCTTACCTACCTTCTTTAACAATCCCATGGTCAAAATTGAAGCCACATCTCTCTTTTTGTGCTTATGGCAGCCGCGGCATACACATGGTGTTCCCACTATGTTCTTGCTAGTTTCTAGACTATCCAACACATCCTATAGACCCTCCTCATCACCCTCTAGACCTCCCATGTGTCCTAATCAGATTATAAGCTTTGCTTACTCACCACTCTTGAAAATGGGTATAAATAGGGCCCTAACTCCTTCATTCCAATTTGCACCACATCTCTTCTTTCTTAAACCCATAAGGCAGAAATCCTTTGCTCCCGTATGATCCTAGGATCATTAAAGAAGTTTAAGAAGTGAAGCCCTGAAGAATTGAAGCCCTAGAGTAAAGATACAAGGTGTACGCGTGGAAATACTACCCGAAACGACCCGCTTCCATCATTTTTGATCATTGAAGCTCAAACCTAGGTTTTGAATGTTCTAATTCTGCTACTACACTATTATAATGTTCATATGATCCTAAATATACTCTTGTTAAAGTTTCATAACTCAATTCATGCTCATTTTTCATTTTGATCCAAAACCGTACACCCGAAACCCTAATTTTATGTTTTTCTTAAAACTAAATGTTATAATAATTAAATATTGTTATAATATATCCTAGCATGCTTAAATAATATTAAAATAACCACTTTATTGATTAATGAAGGAATTTAAACTTAAAACCTACGCGTTTATGTTTTGAAACCCTAATTCGACCTGTTTTGGTTTCTAGCTTAACGAATCGTTATTTTAAACTTGCGTTGCGTTAAATATTCATATTTTATTTATTATAACTTATAAATATCCTTTGAAATGTTAAAATAAGCTTGCATGGCAATTTGGACATGTTTTGTAATTATAATCCATGCAAGGGGTATATATCGTAAATTTCAGAAACTTATAACTAAAAGGACTAAAAGTGTCATTTTATCAAAGTTATAACTATAGGGGTCTATTATGTCACTTTTCAAAGTCCAAGGTTTACTTGGTATATCTTTCAAAGTTGAAGGACCAAAGTCATAAAAATGCAAACCCTAGGGGTCTACTTGCAATTTTCCAAACCCTAGGGTCTAAAATGTAACATTTTGAAAAAGTATAAAAACACATTCAAAACATTACCAGACATAACTTTAATTAACGCTTGACGTGCTTAACATTTCCAGATATTGAATAAAACGCTTAAAACCGATCATCCGAAAGCTATATTGTACCACAATACTAGGGAGCTTCATATTAAGAGGTTTCATCTTGGTATTACGTTCTGACTGAGTTGTTGGGTTTACGATTTAAAGTGCCCTAGCTCCTCAAACGTTTACTGAATGACTTCTAAATTATGATGGCCCGAACGGTGATACAATAATTCCAAACTCTTCAATCAAACTCATAACTCTTAAAACTAAAGTTCTAGAGTATAATCTTCCTAAGACTCAACATATTAACTTCAAGTCAGGTTGCGTGACGTGGCTGTATACTAATCATTTAACTATAATCAACCTTCCTGGTTTAAGATGTTGATAAGGTCGTCAGCTTCATTTCAGAATATTATTTACATCTACCTACCCATTTGAATTCATAACCTGAGGGGGGGGGGGGGAGCCTTTACTTACTTGATTCTTACATGATTTATAAACCCGCTAGGGGGATACAATGCTTGTTTTACAACCTCATTTACATACTCGTTTATATTTAATAGAAGTGATTTACTCTTCTGACAGACTTAGTGAGTTCATAACCTCGCTTTTTCATCTTTGAATGTTGATAAACCCGCGAGGGGGATACATGCTTGTTACAAACTCTTTTACATACTCGTTTATCTTATAACAATGTGATTACTTTTCAAAGACTTAATGAGTTCATAACCTCACATTTCAATACTTTATAAACCTGTAATACCTGCTATAAACCATGAATGCAAGTGTTTTTCCAACTGTATGCTATCCAGATATATTATTGCCTAAGTAGCTTCCAGTGCCATTATTTCCAATCATGAAATACGATTAAATCATGCATTGCGAGTGAACGCGAATATTGTGAATAGATCTATTGGGGGTGACGGCTCCCGTTTGTATACCCATGCTTGGGGTAGCCAAACGCACTATATTTGTCCTAATAGGTAACCTTGGCAAGTTATCTTTTCCACGGGGACATCTGTCCCTAACCAATATCACTACGGTGATTTCCCTGTTAATGTATTGATGTCATGAGCTTAGGTGCAATAATAATGTTACCCTGATTTTTCCATGAATAAATGTATTCGAATGCAATTATTACCATTATATGATTGCATTCAACCATATATATTCCCTATTTTCCATGATAATATTGTTCTCTATAATAATATTGATCTCCATGAAAATTATCCCAGTAATGCCAATATTTCCTTTATAACTTGTATTCAAACTGTTTATCAAACCTATGAATTTCACTCAACCTTTGTGTTGACCCTTTCTAGCATGTTTATCTCAAGTAATTGAGTAAGTTGCGGTACGGAATGGCATGGACTCGAAGGTGGCTGAACTGTTATCATTCAAACTTGATGTTTTAGATTTTGGGACCTACATTTTGTAAAAACTCTGATTATAATGAATGATAACTAAATTTTTCCAACAACGTCTCTTTTAAAATTGTTTTCTAT
Organism: Tanacetum coccineum; assembly: GCA_026074375.1. Taxonomy (NCBI): domain Eukaryota; kingdom Viridiplantae; phylum Streptophyta; class Magnoliopsida; order Asterales; family Asteraceae; genus Tanacetum; species Tanacetum coccineum. The sequence continues at coordinate 22,056 of BQNB010099301.1, forward strand.
GATTATGATTGTTGTATCCATGAAGTAAAACCGCCAGATTACTTCCGTTGCTATATTGATAAAAAAGGAGGTGTCACAGATTGGAATCAGCGCCATGTGTTATAGAGAACAAGGTCAAACCTTAACTAAAACCACATTTCATTTTTTCTCCCATCAAAGTTCTCCGTGCCACTACATTCCGGAACAAATATGTAAAGATACATATCTATTATACTATTATACAAATAACTTATGTTATTTACAAATTGGGTTGTTATCAGAACGATGTCTTCTCCCAACCGCTCTACTTCCGATATTGAGGATGCTTTTTCCTTTATGAATATTCTTAACTATACTTCGGTCTCATCAGATTCTTTCCCAGCTTCATCGGAAAGCAGTTCTTTTAACTCTTCGGAAAACTCTACAGATAATATAATCCCACCAGTATTCTCACCTTTCTACAATAATCCTTATTTGATAGGTATTGTAACAACATTTTTATGCTAAGGAATCACCTATTTTAATCACCAGATCCATGCTTCACCAGCTTTTGACTCCATCTCCGATATTACCAACATTAATACTGATTTGATCCTAGATATTTCCTTTGTCCTGAAGAACTACTACACCTAAGAAGCAAAACCAATCTCCATCTTCTTCCTCAACGACTTATTATAATTCATCACGGAATCAATATATGTTTAGTATCACCCATCTTCCTCATTTTATATACACCTAACCCCTCCTTAAATATTTGAAATAGAAAATGTTCAATTAAGAAATGTATCAGAAGCATCATGAGGAACAAAATAAGATATTTAAATTACTGTAGAAGAACACCTCTTTTCACCGCATGGAAAATGGAAAGAAGGATCGTATAAATGTAACGAAAAAAAGACTGAACTCAAGGAAATCCGTACTCGGATTATCAAACTTCAAAAGAAGCGGTTAGGGCAAAAGGATAAGATTGCCTTTACTCACTACAGAATTTCTGATCTTGAACGGATCATTGAGAAAACCCAAGCTTATCACCAAACAAATGAGGAAGCGATCTTTATGATTTCACTAACATCTACCGGCTCAGAATCAACAAACTCTTAGAATAGTTATAGCTTTATCCTAGCCATGGGATGTGTGGTATAAATAAAAACGCTTGTCAAATCTTGACTATGTACAGTAAGAAGGCAAGTTATTTATGAAGGCAATCCCGTTTCGTATCTTATTCCAACTTATCACTCTTTCATCATCATTTCCACTAATTGCATCATTATTTCTGTCTTCATGAATCATACCATAACCCCTAAGTGCTTAAAATTCAAAAATAAGCATTTCTCTTTAAGCATTTTAATCATCACATTTTCTTTTAAGTATTACCTTTCAAAACTTGTGATGCATTCTTACTACGCGTTACCTTATGTTGATAGAATGCCTCCCAAAAGGACGTCAACATCCGAAACACCAGCCATAACTTTAGATGCCATATGGCAACTGATTGCTGATCTTACTACAGCCATGGAAGCACAGACTGCTGCCATAGCAAGTGCTAGTATTCCCAACAATCTTACTGGAACTCCTACAGTAAAAATGGGAAACTACAAAGAGTTTATCAGCTGTCAACCTTTCTGCTTTAATGGTACGGAAGGAGCAGTAGGCCTTATTTGATGGTTTGAACGAACTGAATCAGTATTCTCACAAAGCAGATGTACTGAGGAAAATAAAGTAACATTTGCTACTTGTACTTTAACTGATGATGCCTTGTCCTGGTGGAATGCACATGCCCAGCGTATGGGAATAGAGCAAGCTAATCAAATCACCTGGACAGAGTTAAAAAGGCTTCTGACGAACAAGTACTGTCCTTGAACTGAAGTCAAGAAAATGGAAGAAGAATTTTACAACTTGGTTGTGAAAGGAAATAATCTTAAGACTTACATTAAGAGATTCCAAGAATTAGCCGTCTTATGCCCAAACATGGTACCAAATGCCGAGAAACTCGTAGAAATCTTCATCAATGGATTACCCAGAAGTATTAAAGGAAATGTTACTGCCTCGAAGCCTCAAACTTTGGGGGAAGCCATCAACATAGCCCATAGATTAATGGATCAGATAATAAAGCGTGATTCTGTTCTAGAAACCAATAATCGCAAACGAAAGCTTGAGGATGAGAGAAACATCATCAACAACAACAATAACAACCGTAACAATGATTACCATCGACAGCAGAATAGAAGACAAGAAACCTTCAGAACTTATACTGCCACCAATGGATATGCTGGAAACCTTCCCTTATGTAAGAGATGTAGACTACATCACACGGGACCTTGCAGTGTCAAGTGTCAGGTTTGCAACAAGATAGGTCACCAGACCAAGTACTGCAAAAACAACAGGGCCACAGGAAAACATACTTAGAGCCAATCTTACTTTTGTTCACTTTAGGATTTCTACCCTAAAAACAACTCTCGAGGATATTCAACTCTCATCAGAATCTTCTTCAATCTAAAAACCCCAATCATCAAGCAACAATCTTCGTCGTCTGTTACTTTTACCCTACTAAAAGATACTTAGCATAAGTATCAACTCTTTTTCATATGTAAAGTTCATATGTAAAGTTATCCATGAAATAATAAAGTGATAATTCCGTTACATCTTGTTATCTGATGATATCAAAACTCGACATCATTTGTCAATTCCATTAATTCTATTATATTCAACTCTGAATACTTTCCTCATACCTTTATTATTATCCTCGATTATATGGGCGTCAATACAATCAACATCTCAATATTATCTACCCATTCATGATCCTATCATTTTCTACACATTACCATATCGTGTTTTTATGCTTAGGTAAGACGATTTATGATCATCTTATTGAAATGAATTAGGTCACTTCTTCATTTGAATAAGGAAATTATAAATCTCTG
>BQNB010099302.1:6147-24955 GCA_026074375.1 Tanacetum coccineum
GGTTGAAGAAAGAAATGTGTATCCGGTCGTCAAAGAGTTGCTGCGTATCCGGTGCCTTCAACAATGATGCGTATCCGGTGGATGAAAGAAATATGCTATTCTGATGCCTTCAACAATGATGCGTACCGGTGCCTTCAAAGATTGTACTAAAGTCCTTGTGTCCTTTCTTTTGTTGTCTTGTAACAGAAACGAGTAACAACAAACAAAGAAGCTAAAAACATGGATCGGTGTTCCTTGTTGTTTTTCAAACCGTGTACAAACAAAAATAAGCCAAGAAGGATAAGCACTCAAAAAGCTCTTTTCCACATGAATAAGCCACGTTAAACAAAATAATTTATTAACACCACAAAAAACTTGAAATAAGCTTGAAAAATAAGCTGTTAAAATAAGCCCTTAATACCACGAATAAGCCACGACAAATAAGCTAGGAAAAGTGTCGACACAAAATAAGCTAATAAAAAACTACCAAGAAGCTGTTTTTGAACACTTTTAAGCTATGAGAAAAACAATACGTTCTATGAACAGTTTTTTTCTTTGATTAGGAAAAAAAACTAATGGGTTGTACTACAATAAAAATGGGCCACGAAACAAACAGTTTTGAATAGCAATTTATGGTTTGAAAAAAAAATTATAGCATGTTACTCTAATAAGCACGTAGACAAAGAAATAAGCCGAATATAAAGAAAGAAAAAAAACAATAAGCTCAAATAAGCACGATCACTAAACCCACCCGAGGCTCTTGATACCAATTGTAGGAACCAAGATCACTTTCACTTCACCATGGATTTGATAAGAACAATAGATAAGAAGAAAAATGAAGAAGGGTAGAGAGAGGTTAAAGAGAGAAAGCAGAGAGAAGAAAAAGAGTGGTTGAATTCTAGAAAATGTGGAATGATACAAATGAGAACCAACACCCTCTCTATCCTTAGAGAAGGGTATTTATACTTACACCACATGGGCCGGCCATAGAGAGGCTTTGTTGGGCCGTGTGGTTTAATGTCTTGGGTCGGGCTCAGGATTAAAATGGACCTTAGTCCGGAACTAGTACAAGATTAGATTACGTTCACGAGCCCGTTTACCCTTCTAGCCTATTACAACATACATGAGATAAAGACCGAGATTAATAATATAATTTGAGGCTAACACGTGGTCGGTTCTTATTGATACTATTGTACATCCTAATTGGTTTTGAATTTTCTTACTAAATATTTTGAATTGATCGAAGGCTTTGGTTTTGTCCTTAAGGAATCTAGTCCAAGTATACCTAGAGTAGTCATCTACAATGACTAAGGTGTAGCGGTTTCCTTCGTAACTCCGTACGGCGGATGGACCGAAGAGATTCATATGAAGGAGTTCTAAGCATCTAGTCGTTGAGACCATATTCTTAGCTTTATGACTAGCGTGAGATTGTTTTCCAATTTTGCAAGCATCACAAAATTGTTGATCAAACTTAAGCCTAGGTAAGTTTCTAACTAAATCCTTAGATGCCAACGATTGAATGAGACGCATATAAGCGTGACCTAATCTCCTATGCCACAATGTGGAGTTTTCATCAATCATTGCTATACAAATTTGTTCTTTAGGCTTATTTCCTAATTTCATCACATATAAGCCTTTATTCCTAATACATCTACCTATGACCTTACCATCCTTAGTGATTTCACTATCATGTTCAGAGAAAGTTACTCTACACTTATTATCACATATTTGTCCTATATTTAACAAGTTAAATCTTAAGTTATCTACATGTTATACATTATCTATTTTAAGAGAGTCATTCGAAATCATACCTTTGCCAATGATGTCACCGCGAAGATTGCTACAAAAAATAACGTTACCTCTGTTGTATGCCTTGTAGCTTGAAAAGAGCTTTCGGTTACCCGTCATGTGTTTAGACCATCCGCTATTTTTTATCCACTCATCGGGTTCCAAGTCGAATCCAAGGCATATCTATTTATATAAGACAATGACTTAAATATTTGGTCCCCAATATCTCATCGGTCCAAAGTTGTTCGTGCTAAACATCCCTTGCATTTGATGCAATTAGTTGGGATGTGGGAATGGAACACACACTTCCCATGACATGTAACTTTGACGTTGAAAATTGTTCCAAGTTATGGGAAAGCCACGAGGTTGATTTTGTAGACCAATGTTCCTTTTTGGTTGTAGTGTTTTAGGACGAGGATAATTATTATTGCCTCTTATAGGTGGTGGAGTTTATGATCTAAAATTAGGTTTTGAAAATCCAACTTTAGGTTTTGACAATGGTTTATAGAATTGTTTAACTTCATTATCACTAGCAACGGGAACTTTGACGTTGTTTACTATTATGTGTTTTGGTCTATGACCCAAAATAGATTTTTGAAAAGACACACTTTTCTCAGATCCAGGTGTACCAACTAGTGACGGTCCCGTAATTGCTTTGGGGGCCGCCTGAACATTTTGGAGGCTGCCCATATTTATGGGACCTCCATCAGATGACGCCTTTTTCTGAGCTTTCACAAATTTTATTTCCTTACTTCCACTAGATGATGCTTCGAATGAATTAAACCCTAAACCTAATTTATCACCAGATGATTTTTGATTACTTAGCATTTCATTTAGACAATGTGTACTCTTTTCAAATTTATTTAATCTAATGGCTCCGTCCTTGAGTTTTTCATTCTTAATTTTAAGCATATGACATTTTAGACATTCGAGATCAACTCCCTTGTTTTTCTCGAGTGTAGACACTTTTTATTTTAGAATATTAAGTTCTTTTTCTAAACTATTTCTAGTGGCTTTTAATCTTTTGTTTTTAGTAATTATCTTTAAACTCATTTTGTACAGTTTATCATATTCACTATCTAAAACCAAATCATCTATTGATGAGTTTTGAATAAAAAAAACAATGTTTGGCGGATGCTAGTCTGCATGTGCCATTGGATGAGATCAAGGTTGACAAAACTCTTCGTTTTGTTGAGGAACCTGTTGAGAATAGTGACCGTGAAGTTAAGAGGTTAAAATGTAGCAGAATGGTGGTAGTTAAGGTCCATTTGGGCTCGAAGCGAGGTCTTTAGGACCTCAGGTAAACTGAGTATCCACACTTGTTCGTTGAGCAAGGGATCATTGGGAGTTTTAGTTAAAGTTGGGTACGTAAGGTTTCTTGTAGACCTTAGTATGCCCTTAGATGTGTTGTGTGATTTTGGTTAAAGTTATTTTATGAATAAACTCGAAGTCGAGCCGATTCTTCAAAAACGTTGGGCTTTGTAACAACTTATAACTTGGTTTCAAGACAGTTCTTGTTTGATGAGTTGCGATACCGGGTTGTAAATGGCGTTGTTACGCAACTTAAGGTTTTGACGAGTCTCCTCGATGACGGGCAAGGTTCAGGTAGTTGGATGTTTCTTTTCGTTTGGAGCGGTTATGCTGCCATGCGTACCCTTTTATGGGCAGGCAAAGTTGTTAGCTGTAAGATATCATGTGAAAGTTCGTTGGAATTCTAAGCGTGGACCTGAGTTTACTTGGGAACGCGAAGATTATATGAAGTCTAAGTATCCTCAGTTGTTCGTTGAGCGAGCTGATGAATCGGCTAGTTAAATCTCGGGACGAGATTTCCTAAAGGAGGGGATACTGTGACAACCATGACTTGAGCAGGTTAGTCAAACTATTAGTGTTGACTTGTGTATCGGTTGCAATGTATGGGTTATGTGTTATTTGTGTTTATACGTGATTATATGTGTTTATGTGGGATATGTGAGATTTGGTAATCAATCCATTGAGCGTGATCGTCTCACTGGGATTGGATTTGTGTTGGATTTTGTGGAGTTCATTTTGTTCACTTTTGGTGACAAGGAAATGATTTTGTGATTTAAGCGTTTTAGTGATTCATCGTGTAAGTATTATTACGTATACGTATTTATGTGTTAGTAATGTTAGGTATGAATAAGTGTTAATGGTTAGAATAAGAATGAAATGTGAATTTCTATTTTTGGAAAGTTAGGTTAAAATAAAAATGAAAAGTTATTTATTTTAAAAGTCTAGTAAATTGCGTTTACGCAAAAAGGTATACTCAAATAAGCTTAGGTTTTTATAAAAACTTAAGGTAATGCAAGTAATTAAGTAATTAATAATTAAATAAAAAAAGAAAAGATAAGGGTTCGGCCGGTTAAGGGATTAGGGAGGAAAAAAGGAAACAAATTTGATTATAACTTGGACTCTAATCCTATAAATACTAAACCTTATTATCCCTAAATCACTTTTCAACTCCCCTATACCAATTGATCGGCTGAATATTCAAGAGCAAAAAGAGAAGGAATTTTTTTTTTTCAAGTTAGGGATTTTTGTGTTCAAGAATCTAGGGTTTAAGGTACAAATCATCTTCTTTGTTTAGTTTTAATCATTAATTCATGTAACAATTATTAAGATGGATAATTATAGTTTTATAAAATATGTAAATTTATATAATTAAACTAGTTAATAATGATTAGGGATGAATTATAAGTATGATGGTGTGTTCGGTTAGGTTTAGAATGCGTTAAAACTTGATTTAGGTTTGAGCAGAATTTAAGGTTGTGTTGTTTCGTGAATATCTAGAGGTTAGAAGCATGAATTGATGTGAATCCAGTGTCTATGATGTAGCACAGAGAGTCTAGTTTCCAGAACATCCGGCCTCGAAAGTTTTTAAGGTCGGGAAGTCGTTCAAATGTTGGTTACGAGAAAAGTTGTCAAAGCAGTAAATTCGGGTCAGATTTAGGTCAGGTTACGAGGTGTAAAACCCCCACTTAAAATTTGAATTAAGATTATCAAACCTACAAGAGTTTAGTTCTAAGTGTCTATTAAAAATCCCCTAAAGGAGAGCTTCTGATTTAGAGTCTAAGTATGGTTTTTAGGTCCAAACTTTTTAGTGTGCGATCAGATCCAAAACTGAGTAGTTAAAAGTTTGATTTTATTTGAGGTACTTAAGAGTGGAAATAAATTAGTAGAAAAATCATAAGGATAGTAAACACATGATATTAAACCTATGATTTTTGGTAAAAATTTTAAAGGTCAGTAGGTGTGGTTTAGAAAATGGTAAAGTGACACTAAAATTCTGTATTTTTGGGTAAATTGTAGAACTTTGAAAAAGTGTGTAAACAAATTGGTTAATGGAGGGCATGGTGTCGGGGTGACCCATAAGGGTAATTAAACACCTTATACATCCATCATATGATTGTTACATGTGTTTAAGCTTTTGGCTTATTAGCGTGTAACACGTGTTGTTTTGTTGTTTAGATTTGTGCTAGTGTTTGTGGAAGCTGCAAAGCAATCAGGTGAGTTTCATAGCCCCTTTTTCTTATGTTTTCTTTGGGTGAAAATGATGCTATGAGTTTAAATGTTTTAGTTGTTGTTATTATGTGTTATGTGGTTATTGATTTGTGATGTGATACGCTCCATGGCTTTGTGATCAATTAGAGTTGTTTTGAGGTATGTGAGTTCGGTTGGAGAGTGGTGTTTACTACTCAATCAAATCCAACTAAAGGGTTAAAATAATACTTAATAGAGTGTTGGTCTAGGCCTAAGTATAAGTTCCAGATGGTAGACTTTTAGGTGCATAAGTGACATATTTGGGATCAGATAAGTACGCCTACTCAGTGTTGTGATATGGGATCGAATGTGCACGCCTACTCAGTGTTGTGATATGGGATCAGATGGGTACGCCTACCTAGTGTATGATTGTTATGAATTGTTTTAGTAATCGCAGCAATTGTATGAAAGTTTTATATGTGTCTTAAACCTATGACTCTCACCAACATTATGTTGACGTTTAAGCATTATTTTTAGGTGAGCAACATGGGAATAAGATAGAGAGAAGTTGCTAGAAAGAGACCATAGGATGTCGTGGAGATTATTGCTTTATTGTCTTGAATTTTGCATTGTTTGGATTATGAATAAATGTTGCATGTCTTTCTATTGGCGAGAACTATCGTTTCATCAATAAAGATGCCTTTTGGATTTGGTTAGTTTATGGGTATTGTTATGACACTTTGTGTCTATACTTTGCTTATTTATTGCATGTAAAATTCTCTATATAGACGCCATTGTGTTGTGATGATATCCTTTCTCCTTACGCCTTGCGTTTCCGTCTTGGCGGGGTGTGACATCCATCTCCGGCCTTTTTTCGAGATTTGTATCCCAACATCTATTCCATAAAAAGTTGACATGTGAGTTTGGGCTAGCAGCGTCGGTATCTTTGGCCTCACGTAGTGTCTTTAGCGCCAAACTCACTACATGATATATTCTGATTATCGTATAAAAGACATTAATAGTGTTGATAGATTCCACCTGTTATATAGCCGCACGACTCCTATGTCGGCTCAACACCAACACCCTAGGTCACACATAACCTCGACCCACTCATCCTCCCAATTCGCTTTTTCGTCCCTTGCCCTCGCAATCATCCTATACGCATATGAGCTTGATGTTTGGACAACATATATACATAGATAAAAGTATGAGATACAAAAAGAAAAAGTGTAGGAATTTACTAACTTTAGGATATCTCTTATGTGTGTTTCCAAGATTGAGTTGGCGTTTGGGTTATGTATTCGACATGCGGCTAACGTTTGTGCCCGCTGCAAAAATGAAAATGATAATTAAAATGTTATAAACCATTTGAAATAATAGACATTGTAAATTGCACCAGCACAATGGATACTATTAATAGTAATTAAAATATATAAATCTGTCAGTAAAAGCAATAATGCAATAAGGATTGCATACATGTTCTAACAGCCAATTTGCCATTTTTTCTTTCCATCCACCATCGACTATTAGACTGTGCATTATACGTTTGAATAACATTGGTAACTTGTTTTTTTAGCCGTTGTTAACTATTGGACCGTCCATTTGACATCCAGAAAACATTTTTAACTATTACATCAATCAACACCCAAAAATGAGTTGTTGTCAAATAATCCAAATATCGCAAAATGATGGAACCGTGCTTACGCTGAAGTGCAGGTTGCTGTTGTTTATTGTTTGTGTCCACCGAGTTTAGTAGCACTAAACGACACTTCCACGTCGCCCGAACCTGAAGTCGACAACCTCCTTCCATGTCTTATTGGTATGGCTTTAAATGCTGAGGCACTACAATACACAATTGTCCCCTCCCCTATGATTAATACACCACAAAAAGGTGGTGGAACTCATATTAGCAAGTCAGCCCCATTATCAAGATTATTCTAAGACCATGGACCTTCAACAAAGTCTTTATCCTTTAAAGAGACCTCGTAAGTTTTTACATGGCGAGCATCTTTATTATCCTTAAACCAATCCGCATAGAAGATAATTGTGTCTTCAGTTCTTATGAAGATTGAATATGATCTTAAATTATAAAAACCTTGTAAAAAACAAACCTGATAAAGAACAACAATTGTAGGCTTTGGACAACTGTATAGAAACTTGATATCCAAAACTTGAAGTTCTTCTAGTCTGAAAATGACTCATGTACAAACACACCCAGTGAGAATCTAACTATTGATGCAATCATAGTAAGCAAAGAACGTCTATATGTACAAAAGTTTTAAAAACGAAAAAACCAAACTTCATCTCAAATGCAACCATGATAAAATATACCTAAAATTTTATATGTTTATGATTCCAATTTGTAGCTTATCACATGCTTTGACGTATGAATTAAGCTTATGCATGTATTATAATTTCATGTTACAAAGATGTAAATGCAGAAGAAGAACGCCTAAAAACACAAACATTCTACTACATGACTACCTCAATAGTAAGCTCCCAAAATTTACCTGATGTTAAATGCTTCTTTAAGTTGTCCTTTGTTATCGAATGGAATAACCTGAAGAAAAAGAACAATGAATGTATTATAATGTCTAATGGACCTCTGAAGTTAAACATATATAAAAGTTACATCAGCTGCAACTACCTTAAATAGTCCATCATATAGATGGAGTCCAATGAGTATGCAATCAGGGTCAATTATGCTTATCTGCAAAGCCAAATATGTAGGAAAGATAAGACATTAGAAAAATCAAAACTGGGCTTCACCTGGAACGTACACCAAGTTTAGTAGTACTAAATGACACTTTCACGTCGCCCGAACCTGAAGTCGACAACCCCCTTCCATTTCCATTCTTCGCCCACGTCACCTGAACCTGAAGTCAATAACCTGAAGGCTATGCTTTCAGGGGACAATATCTACAGCTACAAAATTATTGCACATGTAAGTTACAAAATTTCGTCTAGTTATGTACAATGACCAAGTGTATACATGCCAACGTGCATTTGCTTACATAGCACTTGTTAATTCGACTTCAAATTGCGATGTTGATATAGGACATAATGTATCAAATTGGGGTGTACTGTATGGCCCTTGAAATAGGTTCTCAAAAACCAATCTGTATATTACAAACTTTTTATAAAAAAATTAATTATGAATAATTATTTCACCTTGAGCTAACTGCAATTTAACAAAAAAAAGCTTACAAATTCTCACTTACACAAACGTATGCCTAAAGAAATTATGCATAAAGACAGATATATAAATAATTCAACACTTACAATTGGTTAGCGTGTGTAAGTTCAGAAAACCAATACCAAAACATGAAGTACATGCTCACATACCTTTTGTTGCTTGTATTTTTGTCTTATTGCCACCAACGTTGTTGGAAACTACATACAAAATTACAAATTTAACTATTTTTTGCGTTCAAAATTACTTTTAAACTGTTATCAAACTTATACGCTCCAACAGACAAAGCACCACTTACATTTTAAAGATTTTTTCTCTGTCAAGCATTTAATCAAACAGTTGGCATGCATGGCCAAATCTATAAAAACCAAAACTAAAAAGACGAAGTTAACCTAAACTAATTAGATGTAACCCGTGTGCATCAAAACTAAAAAGAATAAAAAAAGAACACTAACTAAAAAGGCTTATGAAGTTACCGTTGGATGATTGGCATTCTTTGGAGATGTTTCCACTTTTGTAACCGTAGGATGATTCGCTTTCTTTGGAGATGGGGGGTTGTGTAACCCATGGTTTGGAATCTCTAGAATCGAACCGCTACACCCGCTAATTATGAGCACCTCCCCACTAATTATGAAGACTTGCACATTAAATTTAAGTACTGAATATTCAGATATAATAGACTAGGCAGTGTATTTAGCCGTGCATATGCACAGCCCAGGCGAACTCATATATATTGTGTGATTATGAAAAACAAAAGTTAAAATAGACATTATGTTTTGGTTTATATTTAGATGAGTATATTTTAGTTTATGATGACACCTTTTTACTCATTTCCTATACATTCATTTTACAGACATACACGTTATCTAAGTTTGACGAACTTTACCAATTCATTACCACCAACACCATCAATCGGAATTTAATGATAGTTATTAAAGATAATGGATTTAGCTTGCATAGAGGCATAGAGCCATTAACACTATAAAATTCTTTTCCTAAACTTGTTAGCGATGGCTACACAAAATATTAGTAAGTTGAACTACATTGTGTGAACATATTATTCGTATGATTTTCAAAATTATAAAGGTCAAGAAACTATACACAAGCGTCACGATTAATAAATACTCCATATGAAGTTTTAAGAAATTTATATGAAGCTTGTTTTGACTAAGTAGATAACTAAGTGAAAGAAATACAAGAAAAGCAGTGTGTACTTCTAAACTGTTTTTAGCTTAAATATTCTTGTTGCCCTTAAATTCCAAAAGAAAAACGATAAGTTAAAAGAGTAAAAAAAACATGTTGCATCTACAGTTCCTCTCACAATCCTTACCACTGCCCTAATGGCCTTAGGGTCCGTTTGGTTAGCGGGTTTGGCATAGATTTATGGATTTGACTACAAAAGCTGATGTTTGGCTTAAACATGTGGGCCCAAAAGTTCGGATTCAATGCAAAATACATGCTATACACAAATCTTATGCAACTAGGTAGGTTTACAAAAAAATTAGCTGGCATGTCTTGTCCTTTTCTTAAATATGCGGGCCCTAACTCAATCTTCATCTCTCATTATAATTTGAACGTAATTTTATTTAAAAAAATTAAATATTCTTTTTTATATATTTTTAAAAGAGTAATATTATATCATTTATATATATTTTCTCTCTCCTATTTTTTTTAAACTTACACCAAATTCAAATTCAAATTCAAATCCTAATCCTAATCCAAATCCAATTTCAAATCCCCCAACAAACCAAACGGGCCCTTATTTTCTTCTTGCCACACCATTGTATAGTCTAAATAGGAGTATATACAGTAAGAGTATTCATTATTTACCAACTCCAATCTTTTTTTAGGTTTTTGTATAAATAAAACCATGTGTTGGTCGATCATTTGGCATATGATTTTATAAACTAACGCTCGTGCAAATTATAAAGTGAAATAAATATTGTTGAGGTTAGTGCTACCAGCCAACACATTTCATATATGAGTTTCATATCAACAAATATTAACGGGCCATAACAATTATCAACCCATGTTCAAAACTTCATAAAGCTAGCATAAAGGAATGAAGTCTCATTTCCCTTTTAAAAGGCGAACAATTAACATTTACTCATATTACTTGACCATAAACCATTTTACTCAAAAAAAAAATCTTGGACACAATATCCTATATTTACTTTGTTTTAACTTTAATTCCTCTATATATAATAACTGATATTATTACCTATTGTGATTGTTGTATTGAGATAATCCTAATTTGCAATATGCAAGGGTCATAAACACACCGATTATGGTTAAAGTGCAAAAAAAAATAAGATACGTAAAAGAATAGAAAAACAATATTAATCTTGTTCTTTTAATTGCATGTAAAAGACTCATGGAGAGTTAGGGCACATTGATTTGAGAGAATATTATTGATGATTCAATGAATCTAAGAAACACTATGATAAAGAAAATCACGAAAACACCAAGTGATAATCATCATGCTCTCCCTTAACGAGCTTGGCATTTTTCAGAGGAAAATATTGTTAGCCTGTCATATTATTTGATATTTGTGATGGGCTCAAGCCCACTTCTAGAATAGTCCAAACTCATGTATATATACTTTTGATATCAATAATATTCGGTAGGTACTTTCTCACAATCTTACATGGTATCACGCCTACAATACATGATCCTTAAACCTTAAATTGCATCCTAACGAAACCCTTTTCTGTTTCGACATTGTTTTTTGTGTGCTAAGGTCACACGGTTATTGGTTCAAGATGTGCTAAGGTCATCGTCTTGTGTTCATTGTGCTAAGGTCACGGTGCGTGTAAATCGTGCTAAGGTCACGGTTGTTTAAATACGCGCTAAGGTCACGTTTATTTTCTTTTGGTTTGACATCAGTTGTGTGTTTTATTGGTATGACATAAATACCCTACAAACCCTAATAACATCATCACTTTTATCCCTGAAAACCCTACCACTCACACACCTATTTACTGTAATCATGATGGATCTCATTCCTACTACTACTAATGAGTTGTTATCAAAATTGTTGCACCAATTAAGGAACTTAGGTCTGACTATCAACACTGATTCCATAGGCCCATGTTCGAATACCACCTATGGGTATGTTGTTGCCTTTCCTACAGGCCCAACAGTTGTAGCTGACTCACCAGCCGGACTAATCAGTCCACCAGGTTATTCATTTTAGGCTTAAGGGTCTACTTGTTATCTTTTTCATCACAAGTATCTGGCAGATGGCAAGCTTAGTCGCTACAAGGCTCGTCTTGTGGCGAACGGTAGCACACAGTTAGAGGGGGTTAATGTTGATGAGACTTTTAATCCGGTTGTTAAACCGGGTACTATTCGGACTATCCTTAGTTTAGCTGCTTCTCGACACTAGCCAATTCATCAACTCGATTTCAAGAATGCTTTTTTACATGGTGATCTTTCTGAGACAGTTTACATGCATCAGCCTCCTGGATTTTGAGATTCTGGTCATCCTGATGTGTGTTTGTTACAGAGGTCTCTCTATGGGCTTAAACATGCCCCCGAGCTTGGTTTTAGCATTTTGCATCTTATATTACACGGGTTGGCTTCTCTCATAGCCGTTGTGACTCCTCCTTATTTATTTACAGATTGGGGCCTAATATTGCATACTTGTTATTATATGTTGATGATATTGTTCTCACGGCCTCTTCTAAGAGTTTGTTGCAACAGATTATTGGATCCTTACATCAGGAGTTTACTATGACAGATCTGGGTCCACTTAATTATTTTATGGGTATCTCTGTTACACGTGATTCTTCAGGGTTGTTTTTATCTCAGAAGAAATATGTTATTAAGGTTTTGGAGAGAGCACATATGGTTAATTGTAACCATAGACAGACTCCTGTTAATACTAAATCTAAACTGGGGGTTGACGGTGATCCGAGATCTGATCCGACTTTATATCGGAGTCTTGCGGGTTCTCTACAGTATCTTACCTTTACTAGACCTGATATCTCTTATGCAGTTCAGCAGGTTTGTCTTTTTATGCATGATCATTGGGAGCCTCATTTCAATGCTCTTAAAAGGATCTTGAGGTATGCTCAGGGTAATCTGGATTATGGCCTGCAGTTATTTTCTTCATCTACTACAGATTTGGTTGCCTATTCTGATGCGGATTGGGCTGGTTGCCATACTACACGGAGATCGACTTTAGGTTATTGTGTATTTCTTGGCAACAACTTACTCTCTTGGTCCTCTAAGCGTCAGTCGACGCTTTCTCGTTCTAGTGCTGTTTATTTGTCTTGCAATCCAGTTCAGCATCAACGTACCAAGCACATTGAGATTGATATTCATTTTGTTCGTGATTTGGTTGCTGTGGGTCAGGTTTGATTGCTTCATGTGCCTTCTCGTTATCAGTTTGCAGATATTTTCACCAAGGGATTGTCGTCAGCATTATTTGAAGAATTTCGCTCCAGTTTGAGCGTACGGTGCCCTCCCACTCAAACTGCGGGGGAGTGTTAGCCTGTCATATTATTTGATATTTGTAATGGGCCCAAGCCTACTTCTAGAATAGTCCAAACTCATGTATATATACTTTGATATCAATAATATTCAGCAGGGAATTTCTCACAATCTTACAAATACATGACAATATAATTAATCAAAATTTAACGTTGGACCTTCACCAAACTCGATATTTAACATTTTCTTGATGTGTTTCCGCTCCAGCTATCTTTTGGTGATCACACGATCACTTTTTTTTTATCACCATTGATGCTTCGCTGTTTCTCCTCCATCGTTGTACTTTAAGTACTTTTATTATGCAAAACATATATTGTTAGATTTAGAAATATACGTGGAAAGCTGTAATATCTGGCAATCATTGTAACCACATTATATAAAAAGTAAACTCAAGTAAAAATTTGTTTAAAGATATATATTGTAAGAAAGAGTTCCAAAGAATAGCTATATATGTTACTGAATGAAACTCTCTCTCTTTCTCTCTCTCTCTCTCTCTCTCTCTCTCTCTCTCTCTCTCGCTCTCTCTCGCTCTCTCTCTCTCTCTCTCTCTCTCTCACATCAACCCCTAAACACTTTTCCCGCTTTTTTAACCATTTCTAAACCATCAAAAATCCTTATTTCGATACCTATTAGAGCTCCAATCAAAATTCTAATTCGATAATTCGATTCCAAATTGCTCATTTCATGTTTCTAGCAGTTTGACTTTTTATTTTTCATCCATTTTTGTCTAAATTTAATCGAATTTAGGGCAAACTTGAATACAGTTGACTTTTGTATCCTATTTCATTTTCACTCTTTAAAATTGATATTTTGACCGCTATGAATTGTAGTTTTATGAAAAACTAAAAATGTGACAACAAAAATAGATCTTCATAAAGAGCAACTAGGGTTCCGTTAAAATTTGGGCATTCAATGTATAATATACACAAGAAGAATAATGATAAGAGTAATTATAATGAAGGATATGTAGAACAAAGCAAGTTTGATGATAGGAGTAATGGTAAAGGAAATGATGTTCAAATGGAGGACAAAGAGAACATAGTGAATGAGGGTTTTGCTGGTAACTTGAATGGTGAACAATTTCCCTTAATTAGCAGTCACGTAAATACTCCAATTATGAATGAGTTGCATGATAATAGCAATAAGGTTGATAGTGTTGAATCTGACTGTTTGAATGCATATGTGAATCAGGATGTGAAATGTGTTGATAATAATGCTAATAGTATAAATGATAGTATTGATACTGTGATGGTGAATGATAGTGAAGAGTGTGTTAAAAACAATATGTCTGTTGATAGTTCAATGATGAATAATAAGGAAAGTATGTAGGAAATAATAAGGCAATAGTTGATAAGGTAAATGGTGTAGGGAAAAATAGGAAGCTTGTAGATATTGGGAATGCACTAAAGTTAGATAATAAGCTATTTGTGATTCCAACTGAGGTAAGAGAAAATGGGAGTGAGGTTGTGATCTTTGATGATGAGCTAATTAAACTTGGGAGAAATAAGTGGAACTTAACTATATGTGGGCAGTTTATAGGATGTAATATGAGTTTTAATGAAGCAAACTATTATCTTAAAAGAATGTGGATTAGTTTGGGTTAAGGGATATGTTTGCTGAAAGTGGAAATTTCTTTTATAAATTCTAAAATGATGAGGGTACTAAGGAAGTTATCAATAATGGACTCTGCATGGTGAACAGGAAACCAATGTTTGTTCAAAATGATGTATTGATATGTATCTACATAAGGCTGAACCTAAAAAGATCATAGTTTGGGTGAAATTGTTAAAATTGCCATTGGAGGCTTAGAGTGTGAAAGGCATAAGTGCTTTAGAAAGCAGCCTTGGTAAGCCAATTATTATGGATGAAGTCACTACTAGAATGTGTTAGACTGGGGAAGGAAGGATTGGATTTGCTAGAGTGTTAGTGGAAATTGATGCTGAAAAGGAGATAAATGATAAGATTGAAATTGTTTACAAAGGTAGAAATATTACTGAGGGAAGAAGGAAAGTAGTGGATGTTGAGTATACATGAAAACCTAGTATTTGTACTCATTGAAAAGTATTTAAGCATGAGGTACAAAGATGTATAATTAAGCATAAAAATCATAAGGAAACAATAAAAGAGAAAACAAATGAGAATGTTTTCAAGATGGTTAATAATAAGAAAATGAGGAATGAAGGAATAGATAATAGTAGAAAAACACATGAACAGACTAGGAACTATGGAGGACAGAAGAATAGAGGAAATAATATAAGGGAGAATATCAAAAGTCAAGCTACTAGTAGGTTTGAATATAGAAGGAGAATGAATGAATGGAAGTCTGACAAAAATATGGGTGGGAAGGGTATAGAGAAGGATGTTAATAAAAGGGAAAAACTTAAAGCAACAAGCTGGTGATATTGAGAAAACAAAAATGCAGAAGGGGAAAGATAAAAATAGTAGTGTTGAAACAGGAAAGATGCAAGAAAATTTTGAGTGATTCTAATAGATTTAGATTACTGAACTCTTTGGTGGATGAAGAGGGCTTAGTTCTTTCATTGAAAGAAAAGGAAATAGTGGACAAGATTGTGGATAATAGGATTTTACCATCCGTTATAGAAATTGAGGAATGGAATTGTCACATGAAAAGATACTACAAGGATAGAAAATAACTCATTGATGTAATGGATGAAATGGAATCAGAAGATGTTGTAGATGATGAGAATGGAGCAGGTAATATTAGTATAAGGAATGAAGTTGATGGAATAAGGGGGTAACATTCTTGCATAAACTGATCTGCTTGATAGAGATATAATTGTATATAGTTTTGTCAGTACATTGTATAGGTAGATCTTGTTTTAAAATTTTAGTGTTGTGAGCAAAAGAATTAAGAGAAAGTAAAAAATAAAAAAAGATTATTTGCAAGAAAAAGAAATGAGAGAAATCAAAAATAAAAAGAGAGAACTAGTGAGAAAAAGAATTAAGAGAAAGCAAAAATAGAGAATTAGTGAGAAAAAAATTGAAAGAAATCAAATATTGATAGAAAGAATAGCGAGCTAAAAGAATTGAAAGAAAGTAAAAATACTTAGAGAGTATATAGTGAGTAAAAGAATTGAGAGAAAGCAAAAACAGACAAGAAAAAGGAAATGGATATACAAATAGATCTAAAAGTTGCATCTTGAAACATCAGAGGTTTAAATATTGATGATAAGCAAAAGGAGATAAAGAAGTTGATTAGTGAAGAGAAATTACATCTGCTAACAATACTGGAAAATCATGTCAAAGACCATAGAATTAAGAAGGTTTGTGATAATATATTTGACAACTGGGAGTATTGTTCTAGTAGTTAAAATAGTAATAAAAAATGTCGAATAAAGATGGGCTGGGACACTAATGCTGTTAGAGTGTGAGTAATTGCTCAATCTAAGCAGTACATGTTCCTTTTATTTGAAACAAAGAATAAAAAAACCAAATTTTATTATACTGTAGTCTATGCTAGTAATTCAGGATGGGATAGAAAGAGTCTTTGGAGTAGTTTGAAGGATCACAAGTATATTGTAAATGGTAGTCCATGGGCTATTACTAGTGACTTTAATGTAACATTAGTTGTGAATGAACACTCAAATGGGAGCTCTTCTTTCTCTAATGTCATGAAAGAATCGTATGAATGCACTGCTGAGGTAGAAATTAAGGATATTAATAGTTAAGGATTCTTTTTTCATATGGACTAAAAGCCTTAAAATCCTAAAGTGCAGGACTCTAAAACAATTAGATAGGATTATGGTGAATGATTTCTTTATAAATAGGTGTAGAACCATAAGGGGGGGTGAATACGGTCTTTTTGACTTCTTAGAACTTTATCAAACTTCAACAAAAAATTCAACATCAAAAAATTCAAAAACTCAAATTTCAAAAATCAAAATCACAACACAAAAACCTTCACAAACAAAACATAAAAAAACAAACTCATTTCAAACAAACACAAAACACCAAATTCAACATTCAATTCACACACACAACAACATACATCAAAGTTTCCTCACTTTACAATCACAAATATCCCCACACAAACAAAAATAAAAAAAAAGTTCAACACCCACAACACAAAAAATCACTAAATTCATAAACTAACATTCATCTATTCAACACAAAAATCAACAAAAATTTCACATCACACATCACAATCACACAAAACTTCAATCCCAATCAAAAATCACAAAGAAACCTTCAACTCAAAATCAACACACACAATCACACAAAGATCATCCAACATCACAACACAAAACACAACCACACAAAAAAAAAATTTCACAATTCAAAGGAAATCAATACAAACACAAAAAGTTCAATTCAACAAACAACACAAAACATCAACAAACACAAACTAGTACTTCAACAACACACAAACAAACTTCACATTCACACAACATCACAGTCACAAAACACAAAACTTCAAACAACAATCCACAAACAACACAATCCCCTCAAAGAAACCAAGTGGTGCAATGATCTACTTGATGATAAATACAATAAGTAGATAAATAGAGAGAGATAGAGAGAGAAAGGGACCAGAATATATACTAGTTCGGGATGGGGGTTTATACCATCCGTACGTCTAGTTGCGAATCCACGACACCGATACTATTACTCTAGTATAATCCTTATAGTGGACTATAAACCGTATTACAACTTCACCCCACCAATATTCACTAAGATCGACGTTCACTAATAAGAGCTGCCCCGTACGGTATTTCACCCTTGAAATCCACCCCTAAGAACTCATGATTCTACTTTTCTTCAAGGATCACTAAGATCAACTAGGATCACTAAGATCAACTAGGACCGCTAAGAACTCCCCTTGGAAGCTTACCAAAACCCCAACTAGATCACCCAATGATCTAGTTATGATCACTAAGATACAAGACTTCCCTTATAACCAAATTGAATGATAGTTGTTTGTTCAAATCAAGTCCTAACCTAACGTAGAGACTCGATTATAAAAGAAAGGGTATGAGAAAGAAGACCTTCGACTACTAACACAAAAGTAATAGTAGAGACTGTAAGAAAGGTTATTATCTAGTTTCCGTAACTCTTTGGTTCCTAGAAAGGAAGAAGTTATCATTTTGTATGAATGCATATTTGTTAGTGAAAATGTTACAATTTTTAATATACACATTCTCGTTTGTTTTGTTGATGACAAACATGTAACTTGTAATACATAACGTAAAATGTACAAGTTACTCGTAATCATATTTTGTCTCAACATTCATCAACACATCTTAACGTCTCGAGTCCTCGTATGTTACAACACAGGTTCGTACATGTTTATTATGTTGCATTATGATCAAACTTCATTTCACATTTTGCATCACTTTTATTTTTACACTAAAGTTTATACAAATGCATCACTGTTATTTTTACACTTAAGTTTACGTCTAAATATATATTTTATTTGTACAAGTAAACAAACTTCATTTTCTCTTTAGCAATAAAGTTTTCTTGCACATTTGTTAAAATACATTTTATTTTTGCAAGTACACAACTAGACTTTTAGACATTTTACAAAGCTTACTTACTCCTTTTAATATATACAAGATTACTTTATATTAAGAAAATAAAAATACTTTTTACTTCATGCATGACCTCATCCACAATCTTATCATATCTAGAAAAAATCTTGTAAGCTTACACAATATTTTTGGGAAGATTTGATATAATATATATCTATATAGAGTAGGGATCCGGTGAGAAAAAAATAAAAATGAGAAAAATAAGAAGGAATTCTAGTCACACATTTTAAATAGAAGAGAGAAAATCAAAGGGAGATGCATGAGTTTTTGTAGGTGCATTTTAAATGTGTGGTTGTGGTTT
>BQNB010099303.1:0-22045 GCA_026074375.1 Tanacetum coccineum
CCAAAATTCACATTTAGGGAATTTAGCATACGATTCTTCTTTCTTAAGTAATTCCAGAATCACCTTAATATGTTCTTCATGTTCTTTCTTTTTCTTAATATATCATCAATAAAGGCAATCACAAACTTACCTAAATATGGTTTCCACACCCGATTCATGAGATCCACAAATACCGCCGGTGCGTTCGTCAAACCAAATGGCATAACTTGGAACTCGTAATGACCATACCGAGTTCTGAATGCCATCTTTGGAATATCCTCTTCATGTACTCGAACCTTGTAGTTGATCGAACAAATCATCAATCCTGGGAAGCGGATAACGGTTCTTTACCGTCAGCTTATTCAATTCCCGGTAATCAATGCACATCCGGAATGATCCATCCTTCTTCTTGACAAACAAGACCGGAGCTCCCCAAGGTGAGGAACTGGGTCTTATGAAGCCCTTGTCAGAAATTTCGTTTAGTTGATTCGACAATTCTTTCATCTCAGAAGGTGCTAATTGATAAGGCATCCGTGCTATAGGTGCAGCACTAGGTATCAAATCGATTCGAAATTTCACTTGTCAGGCTGGTGGAATACCCGGCAAGTCCTCAGGAAATACTTCGAAAAATCTCAAATGATTGGTATGTCTTCAAGTTGCTTCTCCTTTGAATTGTCTTCGGCCTCCTTTATGGTAATATGTGCCAAAAAGACATGGCATCCTTTTAGCAAGTACCTTTGGGTTTGGTACACGAGATGATGTTTAATCGGGACTTGTGTTCGTTGTCGCTTCCGTCACTACGAACAATTAATGTTTCATTTCCCCATGGAATACGAACGATCTTCTCGGCATAAGCTATCATGGCATGATATTTTGACAAGCAATCCATACCAATTATGACGTTGAAACTACCAAGTTATATGGGCATTAGGTTGATGTTGAATGGATGATTTAGTAAATTCTCTAATGGCGAGCGAATTTGATAGCGAATTGTCCTAGGTCGACTAGTGATGTGTCTCGGCTTTTCGGCTTAGGATTTGGTATAAGATGATGTCAACTTTATAGTAAGATGGAGTAAAGGTCTGCTTAGTTGCTATGGTTACTAATTCGATTTCCCAAAGTAAACGCGTTTTACGAATACGCACACAAAACTTTTTTTTTCAAGGATGTAAGTAAAAATGGATTTATTGACAAATGTTACATGGTGACTACTCTCAGCATGGCATAGTCCTTCCTGAATTATACATAGGTGATCAGGCTATGTATATTTGAGGGCTAACGATGCGATGCTCATTTTCGTCAAAATTGTGTTATGTATAAAGAAGTATCAAAGAGTTTTATAAGATGACATAATGATTCACAAAGTGGATGCAAGGTTGTTGATAGGATGACAATAAAATGGTTTGCGAGAAATCGTATGATGGTTTTCAAGACGATAGCTAAATGACTTATGAGTTGATAATAAAATAATTTATGTGATGAGAAATGGTTTCATAAGGTAAGAACAAGATACTTCATAAAGTGGTAGTAACATAGTTTTTAAGATGATTGCAAAATAGTATATAAGATGTCAAGAAGGTAATTTATAAGGTATTTGTGAAATGATTGAGAATAGTTTATAAAATGTTAGTTTATTGAACGATTGGTAAGATAATTTGTCAACGATAGTAAGATGGTTTATAAAATGATAGTTTATCAATCGATAGTAAGGTAGTTTGTTAATGACATCGACTTTGTTTATGAGACAATACTAAAATTGTTCATGAGGTGGTATCAAAATAAACTTCGAAGGAATCACGTGTCAGTTCATAATGTAATAGTAAGGAGTATATGTTGTGATAACAAATTGTTTACGAATCTATAACAAAATAGTTTTAAATTTTTTTTGCCCATGAAACAGTTTATGAGAGACAACGAAATAGTTTATTGTGTGACAGTGATACGTTTCATAAAATCATAATGTTTTAGTAAGCGGTTTGCATGGATAATAGAGAGTTGAAATAATGAAGCAAGATATCTATGAGTGCCGTCCGAACTGACTGGTCACGAGCTCTTTGAGTTTCTTAAAGTCCTCTCGGTCTTGACGCTGGGACTCTTAAACCGCAGCCAACTGCTGCTCAATCTTAACATGAGCCTGTCTCTCACGGTTACGAGTAATCTTGGAAGTCACTAGCTCCTTGAGTTTATGTCCCTAAAGTCCTCTCGGTCCTGACTCATGGACTCTTTGAACCTGCAAATAACAGTTTGCCGTCAATCATAACACGAGCCTGTTCGTCACGGTTTTTTGAACGATTAATCTTTTTCGATTGCCTCTGTAAGTCCCTTGAACCATGTACACAAGTAGAATCATTTTCTTACACTCAGTCAAGTCTGCCCTAAATCTCAAAGCCATCAGCTCCTCCTATATGGGCACTCCTATTAAATGCTCTTGTATGCCTCGTATAGCCTCCCCGTGTTGGGCTTGTGTCCTCATAATGGCCGCTGCAGGAAAAGCAACTGCAGCGACAGGCTCTGGGTGAATGACATCTACCCGGATATCGATCGGGTCCGCAAGATTCTCCTCAGCAGAGACGGGAATAGTGGGTGCAGCCATAACCTGCACAAGCAAAAGTTTATAAATCGTCATATAATGAAACCATGCAGGATGTGCACATTAAATTTACACACGATGTACGATGGCATGGTGAATGAATATGCACCACATGCAGAGAATTAAAATGCGACGATGGCGAAAAAAAGAAATGGAATGCATCATGTATGAATGGACGAAGGTATGAATGAATGGAGGTATACATGAATGATGTTATGAATGAATGATGGTATATATCTTATAAGATAGATTAATGTTTAGGACATACGAGTTTATAGTATACTTTGTCTTTAAGAATGTTCTAGTATTTATATAATAACTCTTATATAAAGAAGTGTAAAATATACGCAAGGTAGTGTAAGTAAATATATGTATATATATAAGACCAATAATGATATACTTAATATATTATAAACACGTATGTGAACCATGCAGCATCTAGTATACCTAACTAATGCAACAAGTAATGTATGAATGAATGGCCCATGACAATCCCTTTGCGTATGATCAATGTTTTGAATGGTATAGTCCAAGTAAAAATAGTTATGACCTGGTTCTCTATAACCTTGGCTCTGGTACCACACTATAACACCCCAAAATAGGCTGCAGCGTTGAATGTGTCCAGGGGGCGTTACTTCATAATACAACAGCTCAAGATACAAGAGAACGACCTCTAGATGTGTCGTTTGAAAAGTAATCTCGTTGATTTTCTTGAAATTGATATAACATTTGTCCCGTAATTTGCATCACCATGAAAAGCTTAAAAGTAATACCAACAGAGATTGATCTAAATGTATGTAAGAAGAATCCATAAATGAATCTATGCAAATGTTAGACTCCAATGCACATCAATTAAGCCAGCATCTATTCACCTGAGAAACAACAAGCTTAAAAGTGAGGTCAACATTAAGATGTGTGAGTTCATAGAGTTTTGTAATATAAATGTAAATTTTTAACCAAAGATTATAAAAAAGTATGTATGATTTATTTCAATCCATATATAATCGCCAAGAATGTAAGAGTAAATGTAGAACAAAAAGTTTAAGTGTTTAATAGCTTGCCACAATATAATGAAAAGTGTTCAAAATTAGTAATGTTCAATAAGTAGTATGGACATTGATATCTTTATAACCAAAATTGATATGGTCTATACTATAACAGATACAGTACCACATAAATAATATCTACTGTGTGCACTAAGACGTCGAGACCACAGCAGCTCGCCAACATAGGTATGCAATTTAATGCAAAAAAAGCCCGTGTATATAGTTCAAACCCTAAACATCCAAATTGCAGCGACATGTCAGCATTCTGTTTTCAGTACCTGTCGAAAACATGAGGAGCTAACTCACTCGAACAGGATGTTCCAATCCCAAAAATATCTATTTATACACTTCTCTTCTCCTCAACCGTGGCCTCCGCGGTCAAGTGAATTTCACAGTTTCATGATAATCGGCAATGGTGGTACTGTTACATAATGCCCATGTCAACAAGACAATAGATAACCGACCAACACTGAGTCCCAAAAAAACATAACCATTATATTTCTTCGAATAAGTTGCAAAGTCTAACTAAACTCCCACCTAACCCCCCAGAGATATAACCCAATCAAGTACCATCGTTATTTGAATGAGTATTTAAACACCATCTGTACCCGTGACTTCCCAAGATTACTTTGACACCGTAATACAACCAAAGTTAGTAATCACCCAAGTAAAAGATGAATGTAACATGAATAGTCCAAAACAAGGAAATCAACCAAAGATTGTATAATATAAGTAAAAGATATTGTAAATGACAAGTCCATAATGTTGTCAAGTCGTCTGTATACTCCCCCGAAGAGTTGTAAAGTAATGGTAAAACAAGTGCAAAATGAGCTATGAACTCACCGTAAGTGAATGATTGATTATCTAAATCAAATAAGTGAATCGTCTCGGCAATCCGAATGCAACCTAATTTATTATAGGCCGTATGAGTATAATAAAATTATTATAAAAAAATCAAATCACATGTTATATAGTCACACCACCACCTAATAGTTTTTATTAAATCTTTAAAAGTTAAATTAATAATTAACCCGTACTTTGTTAAATAAAAGTATATGTACTTGTACTCGTCAAGAAAAATGTTATTTTTATTTACCAATGTATCATTTGTAAAAATATATGATTTAATGTTTTTATTAATTTCATAATGATATTTTCACAATTATTTATTTAATTGTTTTATAAAAATTAATGTAATAAAAGTAAAAATATTGCACGCGATTTTAAAACCCTCATAACCTTTATCGATTTAACTCCGATTTAATACGTTTCTTATGTCCCACGACTTCGTAATCCGAAAATCTCTAAAAATAACATATCTATCAAAAATAAACCTATGATAACAGTAACCATTACTATTCATAACCGTTCTTAAACTACGGTTTATTTGTAAAAAATATATGTAACTTTATAAAGTACGTAACTTGTTCATTTTAATTCCGTTTCTCAAGTTTCTTATGTCCACGACTTCGTATTAAGAAAATCTATCAGAATATCATATTTATAAAAATCTAACCTCTGATGAACAGTAACATTTACTGTTCATGACAGTTCACAAAAACTGTTTTTATATAATTAGTTATATATAACTTAATAAATACGTAACTTGTTCGTTTTAATTCTGTTTCTCGAGTTTCTTATGTCCTCGGATTCGTCATAAAAACTACTATGTTTATAAAACATTAATCTTTATAAATCAAATATGAAACAGTAGGTATGTTTATAAAATAACTTTTATAAAATCACTTTTATACATTTAATTTACGTAAACTTGGAAATGTCATATCTTCTTCGTTATAAATCCGTTTTGCGAGTTTCTTACATGCTTACGATCGTCATGAAATGTATTATTTAAAAAAATATAAAATAATTTTTCCCAGGTACTGAGTTCTGAAGAAACAACTTTACAAGGGGTCATTCCATCAAATTTGCATCATCTTAACCAATCGTTTGATACTCTCACTAAGTTGACAAAGAATCACCCATTGGAGAATGTTATTAGCGATCCTTCTAGATCGGTTTCGACAAGAAGTCAACTACAAGAACATGCCATTTGGTACTACTTTGACGCAAATGACAATCCGATTCCATTCGATGGGAAACGATCTGGTTGAGATCTACTATCTCAAAAGAAGAATAATGGTGGTAATTTTTCATGTATCACATGTAAATATATAAAACTAGAAAAACACAAAAAGATTTTCATTTTTTTATAAAACTTTTCAAAAACAAAATACAAAAATGTAAAATCAGAAAATACCAAAAATATGTTTTTCATGACATGTCTTCTGGCATCGATAATATTTACAGTGTTAGAAATATCATTCAATAATGACACGGTGCTGTAAATAAAGTTCGAACAGAAGTTTCAAATGTTTTTCAAAACATGTCAAAAATGGATTGCTATTATTTCTGATATGCAACCTGGTTTTCAAAATGAGGAAAGCACGTCGCCAAAAAGACGGATGTTCCTAACAACGGGTGATTAAGTTCTCCCGGGCATGGATTACGTCATATCCGTGCACCCTTGATCTAATGTATGCTTTCGTGCATTATTTCTTGATCAAGAAGAGAAGTCTTCTTTTTAACCAAATAATTTTTCGTCTATGATTCTTCTAAAAAATATTTGTGTTACACGTGTTGAAAAAGGTGTTGTCGTTCAAAAACCAAATCAGTCATCTCAGTTTCTCATCATAAAAGATTTTAAAAGAATTTTCTATCACTCAAACAATGTCTACAGCTCTTTAAATATAAAACGGGACATATTTGAGGGGGAGAAATGTGCTAATAATTCTTTCAAAATGATCTTTCAAACATGGAGTAAACAAAAAGGTTTGACAGTAACGGATCATGATTTAAAAGGGGAGTTAATGTACTTTAACTCATTTAAGCTTTAGATGTTACTTGTTTCATCCTTTAAGGTTTAGAATGCAACATATGGTAATTAGGAACCTACGCCTTTTGACTTGCAACTAGAAGGACCTAGGTTGCCATGGGTACAAGTTTTATAACCCGAATGACTTGTCTCAAACATATTGATTATAAATCATGTTCAGGTTAACCATTTGAAAAAGTGTTCTAATCAAATCAGAATCAGTTTTCGACATTACAAACAGAGTTTCAAGAAATTTCGACCACTCGAACAAATACAATAGATCTTTAAATAGAATACGGGTCTTTGTTCGAGGGGGAGAAAGTGTTTTTGAATTATCTTCATCATGTCACGGTAATTATATGGAAAAAGTTTTAACTTAATGGATAATGATTTGAGGGGGAGTTAATTTATTTTAACTCCAAGGGCTTCAGTTGTCATAAGTTATTAACTTAATGGGCTTAAATATAATTTCATGATCAGTAACTTAGGCTTAAAACTTCAGACGACCAAGATTGCCAACACCTCATAGTTTTTAAAGGCTTAGGATTGTTTGGAAATAATTACGTAGTTTTAGAAGCCTTGAAGTTGATGATATGTTTCTGATTCATTTAATATTTCCCCAATCAGTCAATCACTAAGCTTATTTTCGAAGGAGTAGAATCTGTTGACAAAAGAGGTACACATAGGTTTGATAAGTATGGTGATTCCTTTAGATAGTCAGTATCTTGCAAGAAGTAATGTGTACATTCGGGACTTAGTTGCCTTAAGTGTTATCATTTCGGCTATTTAGAGGGTATAATTGTGACATCCTTCGATGACTCTTGGTGTTTCACTTTAGTTATCTCCTATCATATAAGGAGAAATTCGATATCGATTACTTAATTGAATTTGGTTTTCGGTTTTCGAATTAATTGTGTACTTTGGATATTTAGGCTTTACACATCAAGTTCTTAATGCGGCTGGAAGTTTTGCCATGAATCTACATAGAGTGATTGCTGATTCAGGGGGGAAGCTGTTGAAGCTTCTAAAAGATGAATAAGCTTGCTTGACCACAAAATTCAACAACTTTCCAAAGGTTCAAGTGAAGGATCTGGTACTACTCCAGAGGTTCCCGATGAGCCAAAGGACAATTCTGGTAGCTCGAGCAACTTACTTTCTTAATCTATTAAGGAAGTTCATGATGTCTCCAATGATGAGGAATACAAAGCTGAGAATACAAAACTGAAGCAGTAGTTGCAGAGAAACAAGCTGGATATGTACAAACCAATTTAACTCTGTCATCTGCTGAACTCGAGATTCAATCAATGGTGGATGTTCCCATTCATCAAGAGGACCTTGCTGTCCAACGAACTTCACTCATTGACCCTGTTATATTAATGGTTACTAAAAAGACAACATCAACACCCACACCACCAACCACACAAGCTCATGTTCAAATGTGTTCAACCTCTTGCTGGAAAGACATTTCAAGAGGAGTTTAGAAGTGCTGGTTGGTGCAAGGAAAACAGTGACGGACAAAAGACTGTTGCAGAGGACAGTATGACTCATTCATACTTGATTTAAACATGTCAGGTCCTGTTTTTCATATCATAATCTTGTAATACGCCTCTAAACTATACATAGTTGCCTATTCTAGTCCTCGCGTATGTGACTATGATAAACTATGGTAATTCTGTAATGTCGTCACGTAAAAGTGAATTCCCAACAAACAGAATTCCTCATTAATTAAGGGGGAGCATATATAGGTTCCAATATCGGCTTGTATTTAATCAGACCACATTTTCTCCTAAATTTTCTAACATATTTAAATCAATTGAGATCCTAAATCTCAAAGGGTTTGAAATTTTTAATCAGGGGAGAGAATGTGATTTAAATATTAAATCTGATAAAATATGATCTATTAAGACTCAAGCAAGTACTCCTCCCTCCATGTGCCAAACAATTTCAAATATCAACGCACATATTGAGGGGGAGCAGTTTCATGAATCAAAACAATCGAGGTACTAATGCTTTGATGTTTACATCACCCGTACCTTGATTGATTTTTAAATTGTTTTATGGCGAAGAGAACAGTACCAAAAGACTGACACTGTATTTACTTTATCGAAGTTATAAGGATGGTATGGTTAGATACATGTTCCCATGATCCCGCCAGAGCCAGAGGGATCTACCCAGGGACAATTCACTAGTTAGTGTAGAAGTCCTTAGGTATGATTAAAAAAGGAGTAATGTGAGAATAAGGGAATAGTTTGGACTGAGATAGAGCTAGTACTGGAACATACCCAACAAGGTACCAGTAATGAAGTCTCGGTAAGCACTAAAGGGGTTGAAAAATGAAAAAGAAATATTAAGATAAAGGGTGAAAAGAAAGCAGCCCTCCTTTAACATTAGGCAGAAACCGGGTCAATACATATGCTGTTAGAATCACATGGTTGATTGTTGACATTGAAGACAAGTATCATGGACCCAGTGATACGCTACACAACCCTCCCCAGCCACTCAAGATCCCTCAAAGGATTCTTGTTTCATTTCTCACGGATATCAATACATTTCTATCGTCTCTCTCACTCCGAGTTAGACGATATTGAAAAGGTGGCAGTCTGCTCCAGCCTCCGACAACTAAAAACCAAAAATGCACTATTGAGTCTAGAGCCATAAGATCATCCATAAATCTCGTTAGGACACTAATACAAACTATGCTTGTTCATCACATACTGTGACAAGTAAAGATCTTAAGAGTCCTATGCATTATCCTCGTGGTATTGCCACAACATCCGAGTGATACGAAAGTACTCACAATGAAGATGGAAATCCTTCTAGAGCCAACATCAAACAAGATCTTGGTAGGTGACATGTGAGATCCCCTTGAGGATTAAACTTATGACAACTGGAAAGAAACGATGGTACGATTCTGTATGAATCAAACTTGTTCCAGGCAGTGAATTGACGAGTAGTTTTTGAAAAACCATTCGATGTGCTCAACAACTAAATTTTCAAGAACATTGACTGTGTATATCTTTCAAAACAAAAGTGTTTCTGATGAAAATTGATTTTATTATTATTAAACCTTCGATGTGTCACAAAAACACTTTCCTGAGTGACACATGACTGATTTTCAAATCAATTTATCATTAATCAGTGGGTGTTAACCCACTGGTTCACTCATTCTGTGCTTTGTCTACTTTGAGATGCTCCGGTTTGAGAACGGCTAGCGCAGCTGCGAAACCCTGTCAAGGAGATTCTTTGGAAGTCTACCTGATCACAGGCAGTATTTATACTGATTAACGGGGAATCATGGTTCTTGCAACCTTATTCAACAAAAGTGAACAAAGACACCTTCGTTTGTTTATCACTAACGTATACTTGCAGGAATCCTGATGGTTGCAACTGCTGGCTAGAAACGTGTTAATTCACAACCCCATGCTCACACTTCATATTCCTAATTAAAGATGTCTTGATAGCTGAAAGACACACAACACAGCTTTCGCAACTCTGATGCTTGCTATCATGATACAGAAAAGTGTGAGCATGATGGTCCGAAGGTCACAACATCACATGGAGGCAATACTTCACAACAAGGATGATTAGAGATTCGTTGTGGATAATGATCTCAATGAAAGCTCAAAGATCACATACAAAGGCAAGCTCAATGGAACAATGCTAAAGATCACTACTCAAAGTACAAGATATATTAATGATGAATATATGGCATGAATTAGGGGGAAGCTAATTCAGAAGCTTCTCCTTAACCAGAAGTGTATGGGTTACTTATGTAACACCCTCAAATCTGAGTATGCAGCGGAATGTTGAATATCCGAAGGCGTTACATTATTGGGTCAATAGCACAAGATCAGAGAACGACCACTAAGCGTGTCGTTTGAAAAAGATACATTGGATTAACAAAATACTTGTTTGTTACACAAGCTCATGGCTTCAAATAGTTTCAACAAAATAGATAAAGATTCCGGTTTATAACAATTGTCCCTAAAGTGTAATAAGACCCCAAATCTTTAGTGTTGACTCTTCATTTATTGACTCCCAATGTATCATCGCACCTCGTGCCTTATTGACCTGAAAAACATGCTTAAAACGTCAACATAAAGTTGGTGAATTCATAGGTTTATGTAAATCAATTGTAGGACCGCAAGATTTCCCAGTGCATGATTAAGCAACAAATGCAAACATCATAAAAAGTAATTACGTTTCCTAAGCTCATGACACCGAAGCTAGACATGTATGAATGCAAATATAAATTTGCCAACAGGTGTCCGTGAATGATGTGCTAACCCTGCAACATCCCAGATTCGACATGGTATGCGTTCGTTCCCAGTGATAGCTAATCACCCGAACGGGGATCGTCAATCCCTAATAGATCTATCCATAACATTCGCGCCCGCACAATGTAATTCCCAATCACATCTATGCAATTAACAGTTCATGATCATGGACATAATGGGTTATGGTAACTCAGGCAAACACGTAATCATGGTATAAAATGTACACTTGCGTCCAGTTTGTAAAACAAAGCATGTTATCACCCCAAGGATGTAAATCATTTAAATAATTGTAAAGCATGGGGCTATGAACTCACCTTAGCCGGTAGTTCTCTGAATGATAACAAGTATCCAAGTAGGTAGTGGATCACACCGTTAAGTACCTAAGTAAGTACGGTCAAGTCTTAGTTTACACATTTAAACTAACGACTCATTGTATAAACTAAATCCCATTTTAAGTTTATATATACCGTTATCACTTGTGTGGTGACACACAAGATCATTGTATTTATAGTTTCGATGGTTCTCGAGAAACGTGAAATCATTATTAATAAATATACTTATTTATTAACTTGTTATTTAAGCCGTTCGATGTCCGAACATCTTAGTGTTCGACCGACGTGTTAAGTGTTTCATTTGTTTCACTTTTGTTCACTAACATACCCCTAGGTTTCTAGTTGTTACCCTTTTAGTCCCTAGGTTTATAAATATACTTTATTTATATTTTAAACCCCCAAGTTTCATTAATTACATAAGTAGTCCTTCAAGTTTACAAATTTGTAATTTTGGTCCTTGTAGCTACACTTAGCCCCCCCTAAGTTTCAGAATGTTACAAGAACGGTCCTTGGAGTTTATTAGATTTGAAAATATGACACCTTTAAACCCTTGAGTTTCGAATTAGTCAATTTTAGTCCCTCTACTTGCGAAAATTTCCATTTTAACTCCGAATAAATCCCGATAAGTGTCATTTGGCCTTATTTAGTCCACATAAGCCGGCAAAAACTAATTCGGCTTATAAATAAGCATTTCGAGCTTATTTTGGCTTAACGGGCCTTGTTGGGCCCGTTAAGGTCCGTTTAGGTTTTTAACGATCCACTTTAGTTTTAATAAGTCCAAAAGTCTATAATAAGCTCGTGTGGGTTGGTTAAGCTTATAATAAGCTCGGGGAGCTTATTATGGCTTATTTCGAACCTAATGGGCCCGTAAGCCCAAAAGCTTGGCCCGATATGCCTTCTTGGGGTTTTTAGGCTTTTACTAGTGCTTTTCTAAACTTATACAAAGGAACAATGTTTTCTTTTTCGCCTTATCCCAAATAAGCTGAAAGCTAAACGCAACTCTAATGGGCGGTCTTGGGGCCGTAGGGTTTTAGAGTGTTTCGTTGGGGTAATTCGGTCAATGAGCACATGGAGGTTTCATAAGCCTTGGAGTTTCGTTTGCTTATGTAGCTTATTCGATAAGCTCATAAGCTCATTGTTTGGCCTTTGGGCTGGGTATGAACGAATGGGTTCTACAGGTCGGGGGGCTTGTGTCCATTAAGTACATTTTAAAGTCCGCCGTTAAGTTATTAAGCCCCCCATCAGATCACCAATAAGCTACTCGAGTTATTGTGAGCTTAATTTGCTCATTTAGGGCTCGTTAATGGGCTAAGAGGCCCATTAAGGGTTCGTTTGGGGTTTATAATGAAGTAAAAGGCCCCATATGAACAACATGGGACACTCCCCTTATGCTTAAGCACGAGTGGTTATTATAAGCTGCGGCTTATTATAAGCTCTGTTTGGGCCGTGTTGGGCTCGATAGAGGCTCGTTCGGGGTTCGGTTTGGCCTCAACGACTTTGCCAAAGGGTCCATTTAAGTCTTAGTTTCATTGTAGCTCCAATAAGCCGTTGTATAAGCCACAAATAAGCTGTTTAGCTTATTGTGGCTTATGCGTTCGTATTGGGCTCGCGTTGGGCTCGATAAAAAACCCGATAGGAGTTTTAGCCTTTTTGGTTGATTCCCTTTGGGTCCGTTTGCCATATCAAGGCTTACCAAGTCTACTTAGTTTATGGGAGCTTCTTAATAAGCTGTCTTAAGCTTATCGTGAGCTTATGTCTTTATTAAGGCTCGTTAACGGGTTAGAAAGCCCATTAAGGGTTTCCGTTTGGTTTCAATCGTAATGCACGGCCTAGGTTGATTAATTTAGCACTCGTTTAGGTTCATTAGTCGTGTTTCCACACATGCATTTATTCTATGGGCTCTGTATTCATTCCAAGTCGTTATCACTATGTTTCAAGTATGTGATTTGTATATGAACACTATTCGTGACTAGGTAAAACGAGCCCATGACCACGATGACCCTTATTGTGTATTTAAGCGAGTGTTTAGAGCTCGACTTGACATTTCACCCCGTTTTTATACTCGTTTGCACCACCCATGGCCATATATATTTAACATACGCGTGTAAACCATGCATGGGTCGGGCCATGCATGTTTGTGTCCATGCTAACGTGACTTTATAACTAGTAAACAAGGTGATAATGATAATACGAGCGGTGTAGTGACTTACAAGAGTCCGAGTCTCCTTGATGGTAACTTTAGACGTAAACCCGACTTGTTACACCCAAACGTGTATAATGTTAAGCTTCAAAGCTTGGTATACCCGACCCTTAGCTCGCGTACTCTCCTTAACAACCTTGTACGTGACTTTAGAGGTTTTCTTAAGTCCTTAGTGACCCAAGTGGGTCGTGTATGGTTCGGCTTTAGTGAATGACGAGTGATTTAGAGGGTAAGGAGGTTGTTTTAGCTTTGAGAGAGTTTAAGGGTTTGTGAAAATGTATTATGTGAGTTAGGGAGTGATATTTATAGGCAAGTGAGCTTAGTCACATCTCTTAGTCCACATAAAACCCTATAACGTTGCCCTTAAGAAGTTTTGTTTTTTCGTGTATTTCTTAGTTAGTCACCACATGGTATTTAGCTAAAACCAACTAAGTACAAGTATTAATGAAGAGGGTTTGTACAGATCCTTGCTTAGCTAGCAAAATCTTATGTCTTGGTGTTCTTTTCTTGATAGATCGCGGCACAAAGAGAGCAAGAGAAGCAAAGTGGTTATTATCCATTGTGTCAAGTATCATTAGGGGACCATTAGGACACAACTTAATTGCCTAGAACATGTACATGTACTTTTAAGATTTATTAGAAAGATTTGTGCTAGTTAATGTCCACATGGGACGATTTGTTGTGGTCTTACTTGCCCTTATTCGACTCTAGAGTGATATAAACACAAGACTTGATTAAGTTTTGTGTTTAGGCTTTTAAAGTGGGTATTGGTTTGAGTCTAGGTAAGTCTAGGTATTTCCGGGGGGTGCGTTACCAAAATGTATTTTACTCGCGACGAACGTAACTCTTTTACGTGACCAAATAAAAAATAAGATACGCAAAGTACATAAATTATTTCTTAAAAAATAATTATTTCTTAACTTGGTTGGATGTAAACTTATAATTTATTTGGTGGACCGTTTTAATTCATTGATATTTCTGTCTCGCGGTTTTAGCATAAAAGTAAACATTAAAGTTTAACGCGTATCAGACTAAAATAAATAGTGATCATTACTATAGTCGTACAATGACACGAAAATGAGAAATGTTACAGGATTTGGCAACGACGGACCATGTTAAGTGTAGCTATGTTAAGTGTAGCTATGTTAATACATCCAGTTTAGCTTGGCGTTTGGTTTAAGGGCGCATTTGGTTAAAGGGTGCATTTGGTTTAAGGGTATAAAATAAGATGATGCAGATGCAGTCAACGAGCGAGTCAACGTGACAAATACGCTTGGCGCTTATTTTGCGGCAACAAATTTCTGTGGCGGATTGGGCTGAAATTCGCATGGTCACTCGGAAACGGCCCAACGGTCAACGCTCATCGCTAAGCCATGAGCCTTGTCAGTTTTGGGCCTTTAGGGGTCGTTTGGGGCCTCAAAATGGCGTTTTTTTATTTTTAGGCTTTATTTTGGACATAATCAATTATGTTTTGTGTGGGATTTTGTTTCTTTTTTATTTAGAACTTATCCTACTTTATAAGGACGATTTTAGGGTTGTCTCTGACAGCTTTTGAGAAACCTACAAATTTATTAAATAAGAGAATTTCTCGTTTTGAGAATTTCGAATCAGTTCTTGTGTTTGTGTGGCTTGTTTTTATATTCGATCTGCATTATAAAATAATAACTTTCTGATAACGTATCAATATTAATGGTCAAAGCTCAGTAATCACACGCACGGATCAAGCCCAAAACAAAGGCTCATCAGTACTCTCATGATGATAGCCCGCTCACAAACCCAGGCCACGCCACACTTGGCCTGTAACTTACCCCCTACGCATGAGTACTCATGTAGGGGACCGTTGTCCCCCGGTTTTAGGGTCCAGAGGAGATCTGTAAAGGAAAGAGGAAGAGAACAATATTTAAGTCTTTAGGGGAACTAAACAACTGAGCATGTAACTACCCTCCTTTCAAGCCCTATTTATAGGCAAGGAGAACAAGTCTATAGACTACACTCGGCAAGGACCCATTGGATCTAACTCATTTAATTATGGCACGTGTACCTCACCCTGGAAAGACGCGAGTGTGGCTGACGTCAACACAAATGTTAAACACAGTCGAAGGGACGAGTCAAAACACACCGCCCAATAAATGTTAAGATGGCGCCACCTGCTTAAGGGCAGCACTAAAACATCAAATCCCAAAGATATGGAATCATTCCATATAAGGGATTTTTTAGTCTTTCCCACGCAAAGCATTAACTTCCACCTTTTCTTAATTCATGTCAAACACTCTAACCAAGAGATTTCGGACTCGAAATAGTCATCATTAGAGTAGAGATATAACCGTTAATCCTGAGAAACGGAACCTTGGTTGCCAGGCATGGGCCAGGGGGACTCAGTTACATAGTCCACCATCATATCACTTGTATATGATCTAAAAATAGACTGGAGGACTTGATAATGTATCAATATTAATGGCCCAAGCCCATTAATCACACGCTCAAATCAAGCCCAAAAAACACAAGCCATCAGTA
Source organism: Tanacetum coccineum (assembly GCA_026074375.1). Classification (NCBI taxonomy): domain Eukaryota; kingdom Viridiplantae; phylum Streptophyta; class Magnoliopsida; order Asterales; family Asteraceae; genus Tanacetum; species Tanacetum coccineum. The sequence goes on from BQNB010099303.1 coordinate 15,814, forward strand.
CTCACCTGATGACCGCGTTCACAAACCTATGCCATACTTGGCCTGATAACTTACCCCCTACGCATGAGTACTCATGTAGAGGACCCTTATCCCCTCAATTGTCACTAATGGTTAAGGATGTACCATCACACCTGACAGACAGTAGGGCACACAACCAACATGTAACATTTCTCATTTTTAGGTTATTTACGACTTTAATTAATTCCATTATTTTTTTTTTGAGTTTTACGCGTTCGCTTTTAATTATTATCTTATAGTTAAATCGCGTAAACTAAAAATCAACGTTCAATATAAACGGACACCAAACAAATTAAAGTTTACATCAAGCAAGTGTTATATGATTATTAGAAGAATAATTTATAACTTTTCATAAATTATTTTTGTTGGTTACGTAAAACGCTTACGTTTCGCAATAAATTACATTCGGACATACCCGGAAGCACTTTTACCCATCTACACTCAAACAAATACCCACTTTTATACCCAATACATAAAAATTAATCTATATTACCACCTATAGACCCATATGGCCGGATATAAGGCATTTGCACAAGAAATAAATCACTTAATCCCCACTAACTCTTCCACTTTATATCATAAACCTTACATGAATGTACCTTAAGCACATGTATCAAGTAATTGGCTTGTCAAGAGTACCTTCCCCCCCTTTTTCAGCCGTGAGTTCTCTTGGGAGGAGGAGAGCTCTTTTGCAAGGTACCTTAAACCATTTTAAGTCCATGGTTTCCTTCTAAGTTGTATTAGGTTTTCCCATTTGTTATATAAAGCAAGGCTTATCATATCTAACACCTACTCTCCTTAAATACAAGAAAAACTCTTATACTCTCCCCATATTAAGCTCATAACCCACGGCTCACTTATAGTCAACTAGGGTTTCATTTTAATTTTGTATCCAAGGCATTCCAAGAATTCAAGTGTTCATTCTAAGGTTATCTAAGGTTACTCAAGGTGTTAACAAGCTTGGATTCGGGTTTAACAAGGATTAATCAAGAAAACATATTTAGGGTTTTCTTGATTAGGGTTTTGATTTTGGATGCTTGGATTGGGGTTTTTATATTTGTGCTGTTCATCATCTACTCCATTCTTCTATTATCGGTCTATTAAAGTATGCAATATTCATTCATTAATATTTTTTGTGTTACATATTCGTTATATATGTTAAACACCACCTAGATTCATTTTTGTGACACATGAAGTATTTTAAAGCATATATGATTCGAATTTATTGTTGTATGGGGTGGAATAATACTTGAAATAAAGGTACATGCTTAGTAAGAGTGTTAAATAAATTATATGAATGATTTACAAATTAAATAGTGTTGAAGGTTTATTTACAAACTTATGTATCAAGAGATCACAAGGACATGGAGTTCATTGAACAAGTGTCATGGACATTTAGAGGACTTAATACATGTAAGATACACGGTATAATACTTGTAAAAAAAAAAAAAAAAAAAAAAAAAAAATAAATGTTTTTTTGCAAGGTTCCTAAATAAAAGTAATTATAATAACTTGCTTTATTAATTAAAAACCCTAATTAACTTTAAATACCTACTGTTGGAATTTGACTCTTAAACCATACCTTTTATGTTTTATAAAAATAGTACTCTTCACAAGGATCGTAAGCATGTAAGGAACTCGAAAAACAGAATTATAATGAACAAGTTATATATAATTAACTATATAAAAACAGTTTTAAGCACTGTTGTGAACAGTAATTATTACTGTTCATCAGGGGCTTAAATTTTATAAATATGATATTTTGATAAATTATCTTAATACGAAAACACGGACATAAAGAACTCGAAAAACGGAATTATAACGAACAAGTTACGAATTTTACAAGTTATATATAATTAATTACATAAAAACAGTTTTTAGGAACTGCTATGAATAGTAAATGTTACTGTTCATCAGAGGTTTACTTTTTATAAATATGATATTTTGATAGATTTTCTTAATACGAAGTCGTGGACATAAGAAACGTATAAATCGGAGTTAAAACGATAAAGATATGAGGTTTTAAAAATCGCGCGCACTATTTTTACTTTTATACATTCTTTTTATAAAACAATTAAATTAATAATGAAATATCATTATGTAACCAATAAAAACATTAAATCATATATTTTTACAAATGATGCATTGGTAAATAAAAATAACATTTTTCTTTACGGGTACAAGTACATATACTTTTTATTTAACAAAGTACGAGTTAATTGTTAATTTAACATTTAAAGATTTAATAAAAACTATTAGGTGGTGGTGTAACTATATAACATGTGATGTTTTATTCATATAAAGTACATTATGCTCATACGACCTATAAATAATTAGGTTGCATTCGGATTGCCGAGACGATTCACTTATTTGAATTAGATAATCAATCATTCACTTACGGAGGTTTATAGCCTCTTTCACTTGTTTTACATTTACTTTACAAATCTCGAGGGAGAATACATGCTAAATACAACTTATTCACATGTTCACTTACAATATCTTTTACATACTATTCTACACACTTGGTTTACATACTTGATTTTGCAATTCATTACAAACACAATTACATGGTTGATTACAAACTTGGTTTCATACTTTGTCACATACTCATTTGCATACACGTTTACGAAATTGTTTACATACTCATTACAAACTCAATTACTTGATTTATATCACACTCTTTTCTACTTATGGATTTAAGTACTCAAAGCTATTTACGAATACAATGGTTAATTTTTATTGGACACAAGTGTTTTCGGTTATCATCTCCTGTTTACATGTGCCTAAGTAACATAACCCACCATTGCCCATTATCATGAACTGTTAAATTCTTGAACAGGAGATACGGTTTGAGGGAAGGCTGAGTATTTTTATAGTGTATAACTAGGATCTATTTGGATTGACATCCTGTTCGGGTGAGTAGTCTCACTGTTTTCGACAGTCCTGACACATCGGAATGCATACATGTCGGAAGCAATTTGGGATGTTTTAAGGTTTGAACATCTACACGGGCCCTTTATTTGCATTAAATTGCATGCATAGATGTCGAGCTTCGGTGTCATGAGTTTAGCGCTACTTGTAGATATTTTTATGTGGGTACTGTAATCTGTTATAGTAGACCCATTACATTTTTGGAAACTCATCGATTTCACTGTCCATACTACTTCTTGGAACATTACTAATTTTCGAAACATGTCTAATTAATATTGCGGCGAAGCACATGAACACTAACTCTTTTGGTTCCAAATTTACTCTTACCATTTTGGCGGATTATTATAACGATTGAAATATTCATACATACCTTATAAATCTATGGATTCCAACATTTACATTTTTACTTTATTTACAAAACTCTATGAACTCACCAACTTTATGTTGGACATTTTAATGCATGTTTTTCTCAGAGTGATTAGATGTTGAATTACTTGATGTGCATTGGAGTCTAAATTTGATAAGTTTCTTCAGGATTTCTTCCTTACCTACAAATGATCAAATCGTTGTATTATTTTAACGCTTTTCATTGTTGATGCAATTATGGGCACAAATGTTTATATCAATTTTCAAGAAAATCAACGAGATTACTTTTTAAGACACATTTTAAAGGTCGTTCTTCTTGTATCCTGAGAGCTGTTGTATTATGATAACGCCCCCCTGACAATTTCCGCTTGGAACCCATTTTTGGGAGGTGTTATAGATTGGTATTAGAACAGCCGAAGTGTTATAGGAGAACCAGGTCAATTATTTTTACTTGATATAACGCTTTTTTCAAACTGGCATCATACAAAGGGATTTTCATGGGCCATTCATTCATACATTACTTGTTGCAATAGTTAGGTATACTAGATGCTGCATGGTTCACATACGTGTTTATAATATATTAAGTATATTATTATTGGTCATATATATATATACTTACACTGCCCTTGCATTATTTTACCATATTTACTATAAAGTTATTTGTTTTATATAAATACTTGAACATCTTAAGACAAGGTCATTTATATAACGTATGTTCTAACACATAATCTATCTTATTATGATATTTACCATCAATTCATCATAAATCTTTCGTTTGAATACCACCAATCATTCATACATCGTCCATTCATACCATGATGCATTCCATTTCGCCATGTCACATTTTCATCCCTGCCATGTGTGCATATTATCACCATGCATCATCGTACATCATCGTACCTTTCATACTGCACGCATCCTGCATGGTTTCATATAAAGACGATTTATATAAACTTTTGCTTGTGCAGGTTATGGCTGCATCCACTATTCCTGTCTCTGCTGAGGAGAATCTTGAGGACCCGAATCGATATACAGTAGATATCATTCACTTCCCCAGAGCTGTGGGCAGTTACTTATCTGCAGCGGCCATTGTGAGGACACAAGCCCAACACGGGGAGGCTATACGAGGCATACAAGAGCATTTATTAGGAGTGCCCATACAGGAGGAGCTGACGGCTCTGAGATTTAGGGCAGACATTGCTGAGGCAGAAAATGCTTCATTGCGTGCTAGGATTAAGACTACAGAGGCAATCGAGAAGATTACTCGTAACCGTGAGAGACAGGCTCGTGTTAAGATTGAGCAGCAGTTGGCTGCGGTTCAAGAGTCCCAGCGTCAGGACCGAGAGGACTTTAGGAAACTCAAGGAGCTCGTGACCAGTCAGTTCGGACGACACTCATAGATATCTTGCTTCATGATTTATGTACTAGCTTGTATTGGAGATTTTTTTTTTGTATTAAGAAAACATGTAGTCTTTTGGTGGGAAGAAACAATGAACCCAATTATCTATCAAATTATGGTATTATGAAAACTTCGTCAATTTTATTTCAACTCTCTATTATCCATGCAAACCGCTTACTAAAACATTATGATTTTATGAAACGTATCACTGTCACACAATAAACTATTTCGTTGTCTCTCATAAACTGTTTCATGGGCAATTAAAAAAAAAAAAAACTATTTTGTTATAGATTTTAAAACAATTGTTATCTAACATAAACTCCTTAATATTACATTATGAACTGACAGTGTAATCCTTCGAAGTTTTTTTTAAATTTGTTAGCTACCACTCATGAACAATTTTGTGTTGTCACACTAAACCAAGTCGATGTCATTAACAAAATACCTTTTAATACCGATGCTAAACTATCATTTATACACCATCTTACTTCCGTTACATCTTATTTATCAGTCGTTCAATAAACTAACATTTTATAAACTATTCTCAATTATTTCATAAATACCTTATAAATTACCTTCTTGACATCTTATATACTATTTTGAAATCATCTTAAAAACTATGTTACTACCACTTTATGAAGTACCTTGTTCTTACCTTATGAAACCATTTCTCATCACATAAATTATTTTATTATCAACTCATAAGTCATTTAGCTATCATCTTGAAAACCATCATACGATTTCTCGCAAACCATTTTATTGTCATCTAGCCACAAACTTGCATCCACATTTGGAATCATTTTTGTATCTTATAATAAAACTCTGTGATACTTCTTTATACATAACACAATTTTGATGAAAATGAGCATTGCATCGTTAGCCCTCAAATATACATAGCCTGATCACCTATGTATAATTCAAGAAGGACTATGCCATGCTGAGAGTAGTCACCATGTAACATTTGTTAATAAATCCATTTTTTACTTACATCATTGAAAAACAAAGTTTTGTGTGCGTATTCGTAAAACACGTTTACTTCAGGAAATCGAATTAGTAACCATAGCAACTAAGCAGACCTTTACTCCATCTTACTATAAAGTCGACCTCATCTTATACCAAATCCTAAGCCAAAAAGCCGAGACACATCACTAGTCGCCCTAGGACAATTCGCTATAAAATTTTCTCGCCATTAGAGAGTTTACTAAATCATCCATTCAACATCGAACTGATACCCGTAGAACTTGGTAGTTTTGACGTCATAATTGATATGGATTGTTTTCAATGTATCACGCCGTGATAGTTTGTGCCGAGAAGATCGTTCGTATTCCCTAGGGAAATGAAACATAAATTGTTCATGGTGACAGAAGCGACAACGGACACGGATCCCGATTAAACATCATCTCGTGTACCGAAACCCAAAAGTGCTTGCTAAAAGGATGCTATGTCTTTTTGGCACATGTTACCACAAAGGAGGCCGAAGACAAGTCGGAGGGGAAGCGACCTGAAGACAAACCAATT